>BMAO01037346.1:0-15559 GCA_019973975.1 Trichonephila clavata
TACCTTAAAATATATTCCTGTACCTTATAATCCGGCACAGAATGCACATTTATATTTTCAAACTGCCTTTTTTAAACTTTTTGTTATATTCACCGTTTAATTCGAACCCTCTTTTTACGAAGGCACTTGGAATGCGCTTACGTTTTTAATCATTTATTCGAGGTATTATCCCAGTTTTCGAAAAAATAATATATTTCTAGAACTACAACCCTTTAAGTTCATAAGAAATGTAATTTCTTTCAATAAACGTATTTCGATCTATGTAGAAGACATATTTTTTTGCTCTTTTTTATTTTTAAAGCTATCACTTTATATCCGGTATATAACGCACACCTGTAAATTTCAATTTCGTTATTTGTTTTAAAAGCACGCGTCATACGCCGGATTATATGGTAATTACCTTTGCCATGTGTTTATGAAATTATTTTCTTAAAAAAATGATTAATGTGATCACACAATGCTGACATTTAAGATTATCTTAATTTAAACCATTTTAAAAAAATGGAAGATGGATGGCAAACTTGCTGTCAAAAATGATTTTGTAGAGCTATTCCCGTTAAGGGCCAAATGAAATACATATGGAACACTTATTTGTAAATATAAAACGATGATCTCATGGAGTATTCGAATTAAATTGAAAAACATGAAAATTCATTATAAATTAAAAGTTGTACATTAAAAATAGATGGTAGATTTGGGATTAATTTGTAGTGAATTATAAATTTTCTTCTTACATATCCTTTTGATATTAAAACTCTCTTAAATCAAAAGTGAATTTCAAAAATTTGGCTTATGATTAGTTTTTTTAAGTCAGATACGCGGTATTCACATTGGAAATTGAAGAAAAACATAAAATTATTTGTTTTAAATTCATTATGAAATGTATGTGGAATGCATTCTTAGGAACTGGAATTAAAATATATCATAAATGTAGAATTCAATTTGGAATAATTTGTTGAATATTGCTTGCGAAAAGTTCCAAGAATCCCAGCTGAAGAGCCTTTTCCGATTAGGTTTAAACCTCAAACAATTTAAAAATTTATGCAGCAAGAATTATTCAATTTCTCTGATGTTGGAAAGAAAAGTACAATATTTGAATTTTACGAATGTGAGAACAATCCACCGACAGAGTATTCTATCAGTTCCGAATCCACGAGAAAAACCCACTGACAGAGTATTCTATCAGTTCGAAATCCGCGAGAAAAACAGTCATGATTGCTAACTACAGCAAATAACGAAATTAAATTTGTCAAACTGACAATATTGTTACCTTTAAAATCTTTGTACTGTTTATAATCTAAATTTTTCTCACATTAGTAATAGATACCAAAAATGTAGAGAAAAAAAGTTTAAATAAATTTCGTTTATGCATGTCTTAACACTTATAGAGCAAACTTGCCTAGATATTAAATATTATGTGACAAAAATGTCGCAATACTTCATACCTATATAACAAAGATGTAACTTAATTTTAGATATCAATTAAATGGCATTTACTGACAATGGCTTTATATTTTTGCAAGAATATAACCCCAATTACGATCTTATAATATTCTTTGATTCAGCTGTCTTAAACCTACTTCAAATTTCATGTAAAAAGACTCCTTTAGAATTCCATTGCCCTTTTTAAATATGCAATAGAAATTTTATAGCTGTTTGATACTTTTTGAGCATCAGGATTCCATTGAGACATTTTTACTAAAATCCAGTAAAGGGGAAGATAAGATTCATTTGTTGGTTGTATTTGTTTTTATTATAATTGCATTGCAATTTATACCAATAATGTTATATTACCACTGTATGTTAAACTTTTAGTAACTTTGAAGGTTAGTTGCTCTGTCTGTGTGGCTCGGAGACCTGGTTCACTGATTTGATCATTTTAGAGAAAAAAGTAGTACTATTGAATTTAAATTAAATATATATTATATAATTTTGATAAGTTGTTATTCCATTTAATTTAATTATGTACTGCTCTACGAGATTACTTCGCATGCTTCTTTTTAACGAAATTTTATAAAAAATTCTTATATTTCGCCTTAAGGACTTCAATAGGTATATTAACATTTTACCTTTACATTTTAAGTTTTTCCTGTTTTGTTTTAAAAGTAAAATTTGTCCAATATAAGAATCGAACATGTTGAAAATTATTTTTTGTAACTTTTCGAGCAGAGATATGTAAAATATATACCACTAAACTCAAACTAATTTTTAAAAAAGTTTCTAATTTATTTTTCCACTTAGTATTTTAATTATTCATATTCTCATTTATATCTTTTTCTTGATTTTATTATAATAAAGAGATTGTATAAAATATGAGCTGATGCGTACATGATAGAAAGCATTATTATATTAAAAGAGGGTATTGTATATTCTCAAAAATATATTCTTCTAAATTATTTTCTAAATATTTTAGCTAGTTTTATGCTTTTTCTTTCAAACTCACGTATATATTTTAAACTTAAGTATTGCTACAACTAAAATATTAAACTATAAAATTATTTTTTCATTCATAACACTAAAACTGACTTTTTTTGGAACTTGGAAGAAATTAATACAATAAATATGACAAAAATACTGTTATCTATTATTGTACAAAAAATTATAGTGCCATATACGTATTTGATAAAAAACAAAATATTTATTCTTTATCATCTTAAGCAGCTTCTACATTTTTAACAACACTTGTTGCCACATTATAACCACTAAATCATCCACTTTTTCACCATCAAAGCACCAAAATTGTTCTCTTTTAGGCACAACTAAGAAATTAATGAAAGAAAATATAGCGCACCAAGACCCTGCGAGCCAGCCAAGGGGATTCACCGCTGAATCCTCCTGATTTAGAGCACCTTTGGGCAGGCGAGTGGTAATGGAGGTTTTGTGTTGGACCAAGGGTTAACGAGCCATTTTGGGCTGCGGTTCAGTAATTTAGGAGTCTAATATGGTAGGAATTAGCGGCAGAATCTAGCAGAGGATATTGGAGTTTCGATCCGAAACTTGCATTTCTGGGGAGGGACTGAGGACACTTGTTGGAAGGAAAGGAGCGTTTTAAGTGTCGTTTCGCATGTTGCGATAATGTTATTTTGTTCTAACAAAGCCATGTATGGCTGTAAATTTGGCGGCAGTAGGAGGCGCTTGTTGGGTTTCGTTTTGTGGTGATTTTCCTGTAATGGCTTTGCGGAATGTTGGAGTGAAATAAAGTAATGCAAGTAGGGAATGGAATTTTTTAGGCTGGTGTTGCTAATTTGCTTTTTCGTAATCATATTTTAAGTTACTTACGGTTACCTTATTTTAATGTTCAAAAAGAAGAAAATCAATATTCGTGGTTTGTTATTATTTTTGGTACTTACATAATATCGCGACCTGTTGGCGACATTATATGAAACGACCTGGTTGCCAATTTAGCTCCTGCGACACATAGGAAATTGGGGTTGCCAACTTGGCGAGTTTTATAGAGTTAGCTATTGTTGCGATAATACGTAAGTGCCCTATTTTTTACCATGCAGCAAATTTCATCGCTTTCATTTTTGCCTGAATTCGTTTATTATTTTAAAAAAAGAATAATATGTACCATAAATCATCTTATTCTCCTCAATTAGAATTGATTTATTTCCTTATATGCTTAAGAATTTTTTTAAAAAAACATGTATTTATTGAATATGTCGAAATTTTGAAGTCTCATTAGTATAAAATTGAGTGTATGCGTTCTAAACATACATACTTGCTTTAATATTGGGGGATGGTTGTTTCTTTAAAAGGTGTTTTGCTTAGGGTTCGAATCTTTATAGCATTATGCAAAGATAGCCTTAAAGTTAACTTATTTTATATCAAAACTTGTAAAAAATTCTTGAATGTATTACATAATTTTTTTTACAAATGTAAGGGAAAAGAAAAAAATATTACCTTGATTTTTTATAATTCCTTAAAGAAGATAACCTATAAAGTACAAGAAAGAATACATATATATATATATATATATATATATATATATATATGAGTGCATGGGATTTTCTTAAATATATTACACCTATTTTAAATTAAGGTGAAAGTAAAAGGTGATTTAGTATTGGAATGTACGGTATGTAAGATTAGAGACTTACGTAAAAATGTAATAGATAATTTTTTTCATGAGTATAAAACTTCTTTTTCTCAAAAAAATCCAATGAACTCTTGCTCATATTCTATACGATTTCTAATGATTGAAAGTATCAGAAGTTTTTCGTTCAACTATTTTAAAGTGATTCTGTTTAAGTTATCTGGGTTTTTCGCCTGTTTTTATAAACAATGGTGCCGGTGATAATTGAGTGTCATAGTGGCGAATTCAAAATCAGCAATCTTTCAGTCGTGTCATGTGTTCGAGTACCAGCGCCAGAACTCGCTGTGTAGAGATTCAAATGCGCTTGAATTCTGTTGAGAATCCCAGCTCCCATGTTTGCGTGATGGAAGTTTACAGAAGGGATGTCGTCCTCATCACTCTATCATAGCTCAAAACCACAAGGTCTGTTAGCAATATGCTTTGTGTTGTTTGCGAATACAATGCTAATAAGACGATCAATCCAAAAACTTCTTAAAAATATTTAACCTCTTAAGCGGTCAATTTTTTTTTGTGCCCAAGATGTTCCAAAATAAGGGACATTTTTTTACTACATGTAACTAAGCATAATACTTAACTGAATGCGAAAATGGAAGAATCATATTTTAATTTTAAATTTTAAAGCTTTTACACTATTTTTTATTTTATAATTTTGGAACACAAAAAACCCTAAATGTTTGCATTTTAGAAGACACTCTGCATGCTATGACAAATTTAGAATGTCATATGTTTCATTGCCTTGCAAATATCTGTTCTTTATTGAATATTTCCAACAACCTCAATTCCTGCCTTCAATGAAAAATTCCCTTTTTCACCACAAAGTAAACCCCGGATGAGAAGTATTTTAGTACCATGGACAAACTGCATCTCTTAAAACACTTGTACTAATAATATCACTATAAGAATGAAAAGTATGTGCAAATCAAAGATAGAAAGAATAAAATTTCAGTCCTCGTACAGTGTACAGGCAAACTGGTTGTGACCAGCTTTTGATATTCCGTACGGTGTACGGGCAAACCAGTTAAAGGTTTTAAATATTGACCAAGTTATTCAAAGAAATTTAAAAATAAATAAATTAACGTATTAGGTTTTATCAAGATGCATTTATTATATCAATAATGATTGATTAGGTGAAACAAAACAAGATTCATAAAGTTGTTTTAATAAGATGATTGTGGTGGAAAGATTGATCCAATAACTGTAGATCGAGGTCAATAAAAAAGAAAAAAAAAATGTAATAGATTAAACTGCTGAAATTTTCTAATCATTACATGACAGATGTCAAAGCTACTTTACTTCAAGACTTACTCAACTGAATTGTATGTAGAAATCAGCGGGAAAAATATTGATAGGATTACTTGTTTGCTGACTTGGTCGTGCGGTGTGTTCAAATGGTTTGGTGGCTTCCGCTAAAAGGATGAAAGTGATTAGGTACCTGACCTATAAAATCGAGTTGAGGGTAAAGAGGGAAGACTTACAATCTTCATCGACTTTTGCAGTTGCCTTCATATTCTAAATCCCTACTGAAATTTAGAAACTGGATAGGATGACTGAAGACATCTTTCAATAATCTTCTTAATGTTTTGCTTAAAATGTTGAAAATTACTACATTTTTTCTCTAAAATTTGTCATATCTGAAACAAAAGATTGGGAAGAGTATGTTTTATTTGTATTTTTGAACACATAGTCTAAAATGGTATAAAGCTTAAGATTTTCAAAGTCTCTGAATTACTAGAAGATAATTGAGGTAAGGGATTCCATTATCATTGAATAAGGAAGGATAACTCAGTTTTTTTTGCAGAAGCTAAACACTTTTAGTAAGTTCAAAATAATAATTTTAGGTACTTACGTATTATGACGTCGACCATTTTTTCTAACCAGAAGACGTCGCCAAATACCACAATATGCAGCCGATCGTGAAAAATCGTTCCCGTGTCTTAGAGTTTAATAAAAATAATGATGGCAGCATTTAGTACACTTTTTGATTTGGTGACGTCTTTTAATTTGACAAATTTGGTCAATTGTATAATATTTAAGAAACAAAGTTTCATAAATTTGTTTCAAGAGGTTTTAAAATTTTTATCAATAATTCATTTATTTCTTTAAATTTGTTTTCTGTGGAAATTGTATTCATCTCATTTTATTTTCTTTACCGTTTAACATAGTAAAAATAGGTGTAAAATGAATAAATCAGTTTGATAATCATTAGAGTGATGTGTAAAAATATGAGAAAGACTCCTATTTTTATAAATATTTTTGCGCAATTAAGCGCGGAAATAGATAACATTAAGCATATATGTACTTTTGTAAACCACAAAACAATTTCATTTGATTCCAAAGCTATGTGGAGAAGTAACATACTTTCCCCCTTCTCTCTCTCTCTCTGTAAATCATTATCCTCATTATATCTCCTAATTTAGTACATCTACAAAGCATTACAATATATTGAAAAAAGTTTATTACTAGTTAACTATATATAAACTTACGTCTGTATGTCCATGAGTCCATTTATGTCTATATGTCCTACCTCAATCTTTAAAAATAAGAATGAAAGCTATCAAACAGATTGAATTTACTCTGAAGAAAGAAGAGAGCTTATAAAGCATTCCAGACTCATCCTATAACTAGAAACCCATTTTAAAAGTGATAAATGATTGACAAGAACCCAGTTACCTTTATCTGCCCTTACCCCCACTGCGACATAAACTCCTAACCCATTTGCTAGCACAAATGCGGATAATGCTTGGGAGACGCGTTACAAATATCTCCACAATCTAACTCCGAAGCAAAACCCATCGACGATATCTATTCTAGTATGTAGAGAGCGATGGTAGGCAAAGCTAAGAACAACAAAAAAATGGGGAGGGCCGGAAAAAAGAAAAATGACCAGAACGGAATCCCTGGTTAAAGACAAAACCCCTATCTCGATGGAAATGGGCAGGGGGGAGGCCGGGAATTTCTCATTCTAACATATTCGCCTGCTTAAGGGCTTGGTGGTGACTCCCACAAGATAGGACAAGACAGCTCCTTCCGCTCCTGCTGTAATAGGGTTTTTCTTTGGTGTCGATGCTTTCCTCTTTTTTTCTTCTTTTTTTAACGAGTCCTCTTCGGTGACTCCTGCTGGAAAACAGGGAATCCTATCACCCTGATGAATTTGACCAAGATTATCTTACTAGTGCCTCATTTTTCCCGAGCTGGAGAAGAGAAGGTTTTGCTTATTTTTTTTTCGTTTTGTTTTGCGTCTTCCTATAGTTTTGTTTGGTTGTTACATCCAGGGTCTCTACCGGCTGATTAACTTCCTGGGTATGTATCTTCGCAATACCGGAAGGGTTGTGAAAGGTGGGAAAGGGGTTGTTGGGGAGTCAAATCTGTCCTTATTCTTGGCTTCAGAAAACTACTCGTGCGAGGGAAATACGTGGAAAGGGAGTTGGTGGAAAAATATATATACAAAAAAAAGGGAGGAAGAAAGTTGATTTTGGTATCACAGTAGTGTTTTTAAGTGAATAATTATTAAAAGAGACTTGTACCACATAAACGTAACGATTATTACATGGTTTATTAGAACGTAGTATCTAGGAATGATTTGTAACGACCTATATTTTAATATAAGCTTCTAAACCTTTATATATATATATATATAATTTATACATAAATCTAAATGAAGGTAATAAAATTATACAAATCTTAAGTCCCATTAAACTATTTTATTTCTGTAATGGAAAACAATTCTTAAATCTGAGATAAAGGGGAATTATAAGATAAAGAAGATTTTTTTTAGATAAAGAGAAAATAAGTTTTCAGTAACTTTTTTTGAGAAATCTCGAAAATACATTCTCCTAATAGAAGTATAAATGTTGTATGGGGGTAAATAATTATAAAAAATAGTAAATTGAATACTTAAAAGAGTAAAAGGGTTTTTACTATCGAGATTTTATGGCATTCGATAATTTTTGTCACTTAATATTAATACGTCATTTTAATGTTTAATTAAATTTTAAGCATTTAAAGATTTCTTTGGTTATTTCAGCGATTCCGGAGATGTTTATATATATTTTTTCGTGAGTACCAGAATATAAATGTAATTATATTTTTTAATTGGCGATTATTTACTACTGAGATTATTATTTAAATGCTCTTGCAATGTTCATTTCTTTCAAGTGATATTTTAATCTACGATTTTTTTATTAAAAATCAACATTTTTAATGCAGTGTTGTTTTAAGCATTTCAGATGTTAAAAAGTATTTTGTGGTTTACTTGTAAATTAAGATTCGAGCATATTTCCAGTATTATTTTAAAGTTTTCTATATTCGGACATTGCTTATATTATTTCTAGCTTAATAACTTTAATGGGTTATTTTTTACAGATTTAGTGTGTGATCAGATATTGCTTATTGTTTTGAAGAAATAATGTAAAGTTTTACATAGTTTAATAGATTTTATTATGTTTTTTTTTTTTTTTTTTTGAGACTCTAGGTAGACTCCTTGTGTGCCAACAAGTATAACACAAGGCTTACGAACGTAAGTCAATACTCAATCAATAGTGGTAGGAAGTTTTAAGTTCAGGGATACAAGCACAAATGGTAAAAAGAAACAAGACGGGATGCAAATACAATAAACACAGTACAAAATACAACATTGCTCACATGCAAAAACGGAGACATTCAGTAATTAAAATTATACAATGGTGAAGGTTTGGAAGCACATGTGTGATCAGAATAAGATTTTCAAAATACAAATGAGTAAAAGCATGCATACACACAAATACTTAAGAATATACACACAGACATATATATATATATACATATATATATATATATACACATACATATATATACGCAATTTTAAAAAAAAAACAGAGAGAGAGAGAGAGAGAGATACATACGTACACAGTAATTGTTAGCAAACACAAAAATAATAAAATAGTAAAAAAAAATTAACATTTTTTTTTAAAATAAAAAGTTAAATTGACAATCTAAACAAGACGAGAAAAAATGCTATTAATATATGCACAAAATGATGTAAAAGAAGACTTTCTCTGAACAAAGGCACAGAAAGGAGGAGGCCACGCTATATTGTTCTTTTGTAGGCAATCCATGAGAGTACGTCTTTCGGAAGAGAATTTAGCACAAGCAAATATTAGATGCTTGACATCCTGGACTGAGTCATTGGAGCAAGAACACTGGTCAGTAGGCGACAAATTAAAGCGTTTCAAATAGGCTTTAAAGTTTCCATGCCCAGTTAGAAACTGGGTAAGTATAAAATTAGGTTGAAAGTGTGTAGTCTTTAAACGTCTCTGAATAGAAGGAATAAATTCCTTGGTGAAGAGCGCATTATTTGATATTTGATATAATTTATTCCACTCAGAAATAATTTTTTCCTTAAAAATATTTTTATAATATGATTTCGGAATGCTCATATGAATCAAAAAACTTAATTTTGTAGCTTCTTTTGCAAGCCAATCAGCACGTTCATTGCCATAGATTCCCGTATGACCTCGAACAAAAGAAAAGGAAACTTTTACACCTCTGGCTTCGAAGAAAATTGAGATCAATTTGCGTTTTAACAATCAGTTGATTTTGAGAATCAAAGTTATTTAAAGCATATAAAGATGAAAGAGAATCGCTGCAAATTAAAAAATCCGATGAAAGGTTTTCGTTTTTACAGATCCATGAGACTGCTTGAGCTATGCAAAGTAATTCAGCCTGAAACACACTACATTCATCTCTTATTCTAAATTGGCGAGTTTCAATTTCAATAAAATCTTGGAAAATAACAAATGCAAGGCCAACCTTATTGTTAATTTTGCTACCATCTGTAAAGCAGACAACAGGAAAGTTGTCTTCAATATTTTTACGGTAATTAACAAAATTAAGGGGAAATCGTTCAGAAGGATGAGGGAGATCAGAAAAACGCAGGGTACCATCTAGACTCTTATTGGTACAGTTCTTTATTGCATTCTTGAATTCATTATTTCTGATTATAAAGATGTCAATAGGTGGAAAGCCCGAGATAGCAAACACAGCATCATAGGATATCGTTCGATACCCAGAAATAACTCGAAGAAGTATTCTTCGTTGAATTTTTCGCAGGAGACGACAATTTATTTTCTTCTTCAAGGCAGATCCCCAGATTCGTGAACCATAACAGATAAATGGAACAATGCCTTGTTTATAAATGAGGGATGAGACATTGGACTTGATCCCAAAGCTATTTCTGGCAACTCTGTTAAGCCCTAGCAGAATTTTTTCACACTTATTTGAAAGATGCAGAATATGTTGCTTCCAACAGAATTTACTATCAAGGACAATACCAAGATATTTTAATTCCTTCACATAATCGAGGGGAATCCCATTAAGGGTGAGGTTGCTGGTGAGGGTGTTGCTTTCTCTTTTCTCCAAGATCATAACTTTTGATTTGACAGCATTAAACTCTAATTTATAATTCTTTGCCCAGGTTGATACAAAATCAAGGGTAAGCTGCGCTTGTCTGCTTATATCATGAAAAGACTTTCCCTGAAAACAAAGAAGTAAGTCGTCGGCAAAAGCAATCGTTTCACAAGAGAAAGCCAAGATTTTTTCCAAAAAATCATTTATAATGATATTCCAGAGAAAAGGTCCAGAAACTGATCCCTGAGGACATCCCTTGTTCAAAAATCTCTCTTTTGAGGAATGACCTAAAGATAAAGTTACAGATCTATCCTTCAAGAAGCTGGAAATTACGGCAAATAAGTTGTTAGGAATGTTAGATCTTTTTAAAAGGCTCAGAATACCAGGCCACCAAGCATTATCAAAAGCTCCTTTAATATCCAAGAAAACTAGGATTGTATGAAAATTTCTCTTTTTTCCTTTTAAAACAATTTCATTAAGTTTCATCAAGGCATCCTCGGTACATTTTTGTGGCATAAAACCAAATTGGTTTTTATTGAAAAAATAATCTTTGTGTAAACGCCAGGCCACTCTGTTGATAATGAATATTTCAAAACATTTACCCAAAGTTGACAGTAAACTGATACACCTAAGGTTGTCTAAATTAGGGATACGGACGTCGTTCACTTTGGGAATCAGGATAATCCTAGCTTTTTCCAACAGAGAGGAAAGGTCTTGAGACGAAGACATGAATTAAAAACTTTTAGGAAAAGTCCAGGGTGCATTACATGCAATTTCTTGACAACTTCATTAGGAATGGAGTCAGGGCCAGGTGACTTTCTTAACTTCAATTTATTAATAACAGCATCAATTTCATGGATGGTAAAAGGTGGGTCATTCGTTATGTTGCTATTGATAAGAGCGTCATTTCGTATTTCCTTGTGACAATCATCATCATCATTCTCACAATCATCAGGAAAAGAATGGAAGATAATCTCATTAATTGTCTCTTCAAAAGAATTAGTCACAGTTCCACATGGAAGAGCAATTCCACTGAGTTCAACTCTCTTCTGAAACTGCTGTTTGACGCCATAGGTATAAATCTTTTTCCACACATTATTTACATTAATTTCATCCAAAAATTCCTTCCATGAGCTTAATTTGGCATCTAAAAGTTTTAAATTATAATTAGTTCTTAATTCTTTGTATTTACTTTTATAAATTTCTCTTAAAGCGATATTTTTACATCTCTGGAATCTTCGTCTTGCAGCATTAACGTGCTTTCTCATGCACCCAATTTCCGTTGTCCACCAAGGAATTCTGTGCATCCCTTGCTTTTTAACTGGAATTGACATTTTACAAGAATTTAGAATAATAGAAAGGAGATTATCTACGAGATCATGTAAGGATTCTGGATTTTGGCAGGAATCGATGCGATTAGTAATGTTTGACAGCAAGCAATTAGATGTGTCATAGAAGAGTTTCCAGTTCGCTTTTATCAGGTTGAAGACACAAAAGTCACCATTTTTTGTTTGAAAATTGGAAATAAGAAACAATATCAAACTCAATTTCTCTGTGGTCGGAGAGAGAATCATAAGTAGGCAAATGCCAACAAGAAACATCTTCCAGCAAATCAGTTCCAACTGCAGTTACATCAATGTAGCTAGAACCTTGAGAGCCACAAAATGTAGGACCGCAATCTTCATTAATGACAAAGAAGTTATGGGCACTAATAAAATCGGTGAGCTTGGAACCTCTAGAGTCAGAAAGGGGACTGAACCATGTTTCAGATTTGCTATTAGCGTCCATTGACCAGACCAATCTGTTTATAGGCATCTTGGAAAAAAAGTTGGTTAATTTTTTCCAAATCAAAATCAATATTCTTGGAAAGTTCGAAATAGTAGGAAACAAACAAAAAGGATACTTTATTAATGTTTAAGCGCACTGTCACCATATTGTAATCAAGGTGATTTAGATCTAGAAAGGTTGAAATATTTCTATTTCTGACAATAATGGCTGCTTTAATTATCTCGAAAGAAGGACTGAAGAAAACTCTGTAAGACGAAGGAAATCCAGGAAGAGTTCCCTTGTACGAATGAGGCTCTTGTACCAACGCAACATCAATATTGCGAACTTCCATATTCAAAATAAGCTGCTGTGTAGCACTTTTTGATTTATGCAAATTAAGTTGTAAAATGCGTAAATGCGGTTGAGGTAAAACATTATTCATAACTTGTTTGAGATGCAACAAGTTTCTCCATAAATTGATGACATTTACAGCAGCTAGAATAGGGTTTGTGATTCACATCAACTTTTTTGTTTGGGTCTCTTGTTTTCTTATTGAATCTAATACAATTAACGCAAACCTGAGTAGAGAGATCGCACTCACTACTCTTGTGTTCTCCAGCACATTTGAAACTGCACAAGCCATTTTCACAGTTAGCAGCCTTATGATGATATCCAAGGCACTTAAAGCAACGGTTAATGGCCAGGAAATCCTCGATTTTGCAGATGTTCCAGTTTGCTCTCAGGAAGTTCATATTAAGGCACAGTTTTCGACAAATCGGACTGACCTCTAGAACCAAATGCCGGGAGTTTTCGAATTTTTTAAGAGTGAAACGAATTTTTGTCTCCTCCCATATTTGTTCTTTCTCTCCCAATTCCGGATTCTGTTCCATCAGCTGATATTTTAATTTTTGAAAGAATTAAACTCCTTTCTTTTTATGTCGATAAAAAAATGTAAAATTAATAATCTTTTTTTAAAGCTTACGATTACATAATTGCATTAAATTTTAGGTACAGTTTTTGGAAGTATGATGTTAAGTAACTCTTTTCACGTACTTTCCATTGATTTATTATTAAAATATAATTGTCACATTTAACTGCATATCAAAGATAGTAAACCAGTGCTTTACATACTCTCCTTATTTTCGACTCAATTTTCAATCATAATTTCCATCGCTCCCCCCTCTACAATAATAATGTATTGAATGCAATAATAATGTACTTTAACGTTAAAGCTTCAATACAGCCTTAATTATAAACCATATAAATTATATCAAAATAAGTATTAAATTTTGTGTGTGTACTTTTAAGTAATATATATTTTAAGTAAGGATATTTATATAAGGATTCATAAGTATAGGGCAAAAGTATTATGTTTATTTCTTTCAAAAATTTTGTTCTGCAAGACAGTACCATAGGAGTCACTAGTAATTATTAAAGTTTTTCTTAATTTTTAGTTTTGATAAATTAATTGTCAAATACGTTGGGAAGTACTGATACACTTGTAAGAATATATCATATAAAAGTGTATTTTATTTTTATTGTGTAGAATCTATATTTTGTTTTGCTTCCTTATAGTAAATTAATAGTTTTTTAAAGAATCTTTTATTTTCGATTTTTTTTCGAAACTGTGGGGCGTGCCCCCTTAGAGGAATACTCCCCAGAGTTTGAGAACCGGTGTAGTAAACTAACATTTAATGAATATATGCAGTTTCTTTTGGCGATGCATATAATCTTCAACCTCGATCATGAATAAGAATGAGTTAAGTACTGAATCTTTTAAGTCTAATATCATGACAAGTGACATCTTCGAGGCATGAGATCAAACGTAAAATAAATAGTTTAATAATTGCGAAATTTTTATTTATTTATTTTTCATTCGTGAAGTCACTACTATGCATAACATTACGGAGTTATGCGTTTCTATAGAAATACTTTGAAACCGCAAGAAATTATCTTTTATTACTTAAAGAAAGTTCTAAGTTATTATCTTTTATAAGATGCAGCAGAACTTTTAATCTCACCTTCCTTCTCTCTCTCTTTTTATATATAGTAAGGAAAAACATGAAATACACTTTAAAGCATGAGAAAAACAAAAATAAAGAATAAGGAATAAAAAACAAAAAATACAAAACTTTAACAAAGCAACAAAATAAACATGCAAAAAAAGAACAGAGGAAGAAGATTATAAGAACGAGACTAGCAAATCAAAAAGCAGTTTTGGTCTTAGGACCGAATAAGTGGGGTTAAGCTAACTTGATGATGTCAACTTTTCCCTTTGCTACTTTTTAGGCTAATTAGGAAAACCTAACAGAAACCATATGGGAAAAGAGTACAATTATCAAAATCTACAAAATAAATGATTAATAATTTTACCAAGTTAAAATTTGCAAAATATCTTGGATTTATTAATAAAGGATTTAAAAAAAATTTAATCACAGGAGAATTTTAAAAAAAATTATAAAAATCTTGAGATGATTGCATTGTCTTTGTTGTCTATACACGTCAGCTTTACCAATATGTCAAAAAGGGTGCATATCAGTGGCACACATCAGGGAGGTGGCATGAATCTGGTCTCCCCCCATAGCTTAAGTCCTTGATTCTTTTCGATTGATGATAATCCTATGTATAAAATAAATTGTAATTTTATATTTGTTATTAACAATTTATTTTATTTATTCAATAAATTATTTTTTTACTTTTTTTGGTTTCCGAATTCGACAAAATAAAAAATATATATATTCGGCGGCATATTGAATTATGATACGAGAATGATGGACTTCCGACTCTGGAGCCTTCCCATCCTTGAAAAATCTTTGTGTGCGCCACTGGTGCATATTGATGACACTTGGTTGACTATAAGTTGGTTAGTTGTGTAAAATTCTGAAACCTACAATTGAATGAGATGTTTTAGAATGTATGCCAGAAAGTGTGAACAGAAAGAAGCTTTGTGACAAAGGTATTTTTAATCTTTAAAACCAGATCACTAACAAGCGGTCTCTGTGATCCCAGTTTTATGTGGCGGATTCAAATCTACACCACACCCCAAATTATCAGCACGTTTTTGTAAAAAATTAAAAGCAAGTTAAAATTTTTTATCGATCGCAGATATTTACGAAATTAAAAACCATTGAAATGAGAAATAATAAGAAGCGAATAATTAATTAATATGTTTTACATGCATTAAAAGAACCTTTAAATACTTACATAAACTTGTATTGTTCTAACAGTAGGTATCATGTACAATTTTTCCCATTAATTAATTTTTCCGCCTTCGATTCTAAGCCGAACCCGATTTTGATTCGCATTAACATT
>BMAO01037347.1:0-16096 GCA_019973975.1 Trichonephila clavata
TTTTTTTTAACTATTTAGGTGTCTTTCATCACAAGAAATGTTAAAAAGCACTAAATACCTGTTTCATGAAAATTACTTTCGACTTTTTACCATAAAAAGGAACAAATACCGAAACTTCCTCCTCTGGCAGTACTTAGCATAAAAATTAATTTTTTTTTTTTAATTTTATTTTTCCTTCCTTTAATACCAGAAAACATCTCTTCCCCATAGGCGGCCTTTGAAATTCTGAAGGGAAAAAAATCAAGATCCACCGTAACGATCGAACACACAAAATAACTATTTCAAACTGATGTGTAACTACATCGCCAACTAACATAAAAATTTACATTTCTCAATGTGAAAATGTGCTCCGAATTTGGTAAAGCCCCTTTGACATAAAACCAAAATAGGCTAAAAGAAAAGTACTATCACTAATAATCCACAAATAAAATTTTAAAAAACACGTCGATTCTAATATCTTTAGCGACAGAAAAACTTGCTAAATTCCTAATACCTTGGCGATTATATAAAACTGTATCGAAGCAAACTTAAGAGGGGGGATGAATCCATATTGCGCATAATAAAGCCGAAAACATGAAGGTCGAAATTCAAGGCGAGAAAGCCTTTTGTAAGCGGGAAAGTTCCTTCAATGGTTAATACCGGTGTTATCATCATTAGGGAAAGACAAATTTCCAGCACCAAAAAAAGTGCCAGGAATCTAATAATCGATTTCCCATCCAGGGGCCCGTAGCCAGTTCCTGAGGGACATATTAACACATTAATAGCTACTCACGTTTTGAAGCCGTTTAGCTTTAATGTTCGCTCTCCGTTCCACACAGCACCGTGTGGGTCGTTAGCTGCTGTATGGCCCAAAGAGACTAATCGATGGGATTTGATCGCGATTCAAATGAAGCGAATGAACAACCGTCGTGTTTCTAATCATGAGAGCATAATCGTAATCGGTTACGTTTATCGAGTAACGTTTGGATGCCATTCACTTTCTATTGAAAATGTTATTGGCTGGTCCATGGCAATTCAATAATCGTAATTACTCAAAGCGTAATTGGAGGTTCCGCAGATGAGCTAATTTAAGAGAATATTTTACGCTAGCTCATATAAAAGTTGAAACATATATATGACTGATGAACATTTGTCAAAAGGTTGTAAGGAAGGCAAGTGAACAGTTTAAATTATATATACAGAAGAGCACCCAGTTGGAAATTTGGCGTTTTATTCTTATTTCTACGGCAGAGTCTGTCTTTCTATTTGCTAATGTATTAGCTTCATACAAAATTAAAAGTACATCGGTACGCGGAAATAAAATCTACAAAATCGGAAGAATAAGACCTTAATTGACGCAAAAAAAAAAAACACATGAAGGTAGAAAATGTGTTTGTTCATAAAAGAAAAGAATTATAAACAAACATTTTAACTTTCGTGAATATGGTGACGTACCGTTTAGAACATTCGCAAAATGAGCTTAAAATTTTTTTTAAAAAAAAACATTAATAAGGTATTTAACTGCCCTGGATCTTCACACAAACTTTACAGCAGTTGTCCACGGTTTCAGAGAGGAAATCAACAATTGCAGAAGCGCTCAATGGCCTTTCCTCCACTAGATCAATTTCCAACTCTTTGGAATAACTGTAGAGGTATTAATTCAGAAACAACACGTGATATGATTAGGTTAGAAAATACGCTGGTGACTCTAGACAAAAAAATACCTTTACTCTCCAGGTATTCGCCAACAATGTTGATCTATGGAAGAGGGTATATATAATTATCCATAGGCAGAACATTAAGACCGATTGCTACGAATATGGAAACTCACAATAGGGTGCAGGACTCATCTCGCTATCACGAAAACGTCACAAATCGCCTTTAAACAGTGCACTTCAGCGCATAATTCCATCGAAATTCAGCTCACATCATGACGTTGCAATCTTAAAGGTGTAATGTTCGATGAGACGTCTTTGGCCTGATTGTGCACACACCTATTTCTCTCCAGACTTTTATACATTAATCATCTTTTTCTAAATCAAATCTAGACTCGTTCACGAATACGAAATTGCATCAATCTGAGACAGTCCAGTTCACACAAGACACTACTTTCACCTTCTAAACTGAATTAGACAGTTAAGAGAAACACAAAATGGTGCTACTCGGCGTCAAATCCTTCACATAGAAACTTTGATGCACTGCCCCGTCTAACCAAATGACGCTGTGATTATTTTTGTAAGAATTGTGGAGATCATTCGTCGATTCAACTTCGCTATCATAGCAACATACTAATAATTAGAAGATGTTGGAACCCTAGGATAATCACGCAAGGTCTCCGAACAACTATTCAACTTACATTGAATCGTTACCATAATCGATCGAAAACCCAATGCTGAATGTTAAAGAAAAGAACGACATCTTCGACTGACTGTCTTGCTTCAATGCATCCAACAATACGCCTATTCTTCTTTCAGCCACTTCTTTCGTCACTGTCACTCATAAATTTCTTTCAACCACAGAAATACGAATATCTTCGAAAATAGATCTATAGCACACACATAAAAGCACTTCTAATCAACATTTAAATGCACCACCTCAAACATTTCAAAAAGCTGGTGTCTGCAACGATTTTCTAATCTGCTAATGTACGCACAATAAATTGTAATTGAATGCAACTTATACCTACAGTCACTCAAATTGAAAATTTACATTGCATATTTAACTTTTGAAAGCTAGTGTAAGTTTAATGAAAGTAATGTAATGTAACGTTTATTTATTAATCTATGCTTCACATTATCTTTTGAGTTAGTAAAACATATCAAAATACATCAAATTAAACAAAAAGTCACTTCTTAGAAAAATATATTTGTAAAATAATTTAGTACTGACAAACAACATCACACTTGAACAAAATATGATAAATTAAATCATACAGTTTTTCTAAAAGGAAAAAAGAAAATTCTCAAATTGGCAGTCAGGGCTATTGAAATCAAAAAGGTAACAAAAAACGCTGTTGCATATTTAATTTCTCTATTTTTGCATTTTCACTGTCTTGTCATTTACAGCCCATTTATGTTTCATAGTCAAACCTAATGGAAACCCTGTCCGAAAACACAGACGTTTTGCCAACATGTAAAAACCACCATATACAAATAAGAACTGTTTTGCGTCATTGTATAAAAAATACTGAACACTCCCTCCCATCACTTCATTCCCAGATAGTAGTTTTATTCAGAGATAAGGCGTTAAAAATATTCCTTTTTGATGCAGTCCAGGGATGCTTCTAGGATAGTTGTTTACGCACACGTATTAATAAAGAAAGAAAAAAAAATCAATGGAAAGGAAAGGTCTAAATCCGGAAAGGGTATAATCTTGGGTCAGCGAAACATCTGTGAAGGAAACCCTGGACGAGAATAAATATAGCTCGCTAACTTTTCTGGACCGAAGCAATATCAGGAGAAGCGATCCTCGTGGGTGTATAGAAATGCTTGACCAACAAATCCAGTTCGGAAGAATAGAAAGGCGAAGTTTTTATGACATAGTTCATATCTGCAGCCACCAATATACTTTTCTCTTTTGTCCCTCCCCCTCTAAAATTTCTTTCGTGACTTTATTATCAGACCAAGAGATTGCCGAATCACTTTTTTTTCCGGAGAAAGAAAGGATAAAAGAAAAAGTTATGAGAAGTGGGGGGGGGGGGGGTCTTTTTAGAAAATGTTGGCTCCAGGCAACTTTAGATAGCATTATAGACAGCATGATTAATATTGATCTGATATCGTGGTATGTTCAATACAATTTGTAATATTCTATCAAATCCTCTAATTTTTTAAGAAACTAATTTATAACACAGAGATTATTATCCATATAAATACTTATACGTAACGATTAATAGCAAAACGCATGCATATACAGTATAGTCCCGAAAACTCGGCCGAATAAACCGGCAGTCCGGATAACTCGGTCACATCCTTGCAGGTCGCCCCCCCCCCCTGCAGACTCATTCAAGGACTCGCATTCCAGAACGATACCCAGGAAAACATTATGTCTGATGCAGAAATTATTGCTGCTGTCACAGTTAGTAAAAAAATTTCAAAAAATGATGAATACATTAATGTTGACGCGACACCGTACAAACTCCTAAAATATCACATAGTTAGGGACTAAAGGCCGTCGATATTGTCCTACAATATTTTGAATGTCCAACAGTATTTGAACAAGGTGCGTCGGTAATGGACTTACTGCTTCTTCATCGTCTACGTGATGAAGCAGCAAAATACATAGCGCAGAATGGAAAACAACAGGACACAACGCATTTCTTTTTTTTAAATAATTTTCTTCATAAAAAAATTTGTTTATGTATTATATTTTCATAACCATTTTCTTGCATTGTCATTTACTTACTATGTCAATTTAAGTTCTAGCTCATAAGTTAAAAATTACATTACAAAATTCGTTCATAGTGTCTAGCCCATCAGGAAGTTAGTTTAAAATCAATTACAAAATTCCACCCGGACAGACAAGAAAGCGAATTAATAAAAACATGGTAAAAAAGTAGCCAGTTTGAGCAAAGTTGGCTACTTAATTTTCATTATAGACAGCTTTAAGCCTTCATAAAGTATTTTGCCGAGGTGCGTCTTATCAGATTAATTACTGTGTATACTATGTATTCATTAATTTTCAATTCCATGTAGGAAATGCTGTCTTCATAAAGAAAGTACTTTTCCTTTGTTTAAGGGTATTTAAGCAGTTTATTTTCTGTTGTACTCTCAAGCAAACAATATATACAATATTTTCTGAGAAAACACTCATACTTATTCTTTTTCAATTCCATTCTCGATAAACCGGCATTTTCAGAAACTCGACCACCCTTCGGTCTACATCAGACCGAGATTACGGGATGATGCTGTATTAGGCAAAATTTTCTATCTACGAAAATGTTGAAGACTAAAATAAAATTATAAAAAGCAATAAATTATAAGCTATGCAATTAAAAATTAAGGTTACACAGGTGTGCGCAAAAGAACATAACTCGACGAAAAGGACTGAAATAAACAGCTACCTAATTGAATATTAAAAAGAATATCTCTTTGATTTTTAACTTTCACAAATGATACATGATTGTTTAAATGCTGGAAAAAAATTTTATTAAAATACTATCTGGGAGAAAATTGAGTAAATCATATTTTGATAAACAAATTTAATACAGTGTAGTAAAGTATTTAAAAAACCAATGTATTTTGAATATTAGCAAGCAAAATGTCTAAAAAAAAGTGTAACATTTAAAATAAAAAAAAATCACCTTTTCCTAGATGAAATAATTTCTTTTCCTTACAAAAATACAATTTCTTTAATAACTCGATAAGAGTAAAAAGAAAAATGTTGTTGTCTATGTTTGAAACTTAACCAAAATTAGAGGGGGGGGGGGGTAATTATTTCACATACACAAAAGCTTTTTCCAGGCTATATACTTATATAATACTTATGTTTTGTTTTTTTTTTACTTTGCATACAAATGAAAACATTAAGCAAAGAATTATATTATATACGTTACACGAACATTATACGTTTTCTTACATAGTTTAGATGCAATATTTTGCATATTTTGTATAGATTATAAAATATTTAAAATGATAAATCAGTAAAATTCGAACATAACAAATGTGAAAAAGTGTAAGGTGATCAAAGATACACAATTAAGTAATATTGCTTTAATTATACACAATTCTATTTTAAAATTTTAATCTTATGCGCTGATTTTTATAAAAATGTGGCCGAGTTTACTAAAATTCGAAAAGTTAAAATAATTCCAAGCAACCATCACGACAAAAAAAAAAGATAATTAATAATAATAACGACGATAGCATTTGGCGACATTTTTTTAAATTGGCTAGAGATTTTAATCTAACGAAAATGATCGCCCATATAATAAGCAAGTACAAACCTTTTCTTTAAAAAAAAATTATCGTACACACAACTATGAAATTCGTTAAAAATATCTGGAGAGTAAACAATCTTTGATTCTTTTCTAATAAAGATTTTGAACGAGCTACTTAAATCGATAAATATAATTTCCTGTGAGTTTTCATATAATGGTTATTATTGGATTTCATTTTTCGAATATTTCATATTGTTGTCATATCTTTGCGATATGATGGATTACTGCATTGTGAACTCAATTTCATATTAAAGAAACTCGTTAC
Organism: Trichonephila clavata; assembly: GCA_019973975.1. Lineage (NCBI taxonomy): Eukaryota > Metazoa > Arthropoda > Arachnida > Araneae > Nephilidae > Trichonephila > Trichonephila clavata. Next base: position 6,180 of record BMAO01037347.1, read on the forward strand.
TTTATGAAAACTCTATTTCTGAGAAATTGCTTGCAACATTTCATCGTGCTTTCTGTCGTTCAAAATCAGATTACATTTTAAAATAACGCATAAAACAAAAATGCAAACAAAACATTATTCCATTTATATTTCTGAAGCATTTTTTTCCTTAATATTTTAGTGTATTGCTCTTCTGTTATTACGTATCACATGTCACTGTTATTTAATGTATAACAACATGTTTAAAATGAAAGAAATTATAAATTGAACGCTTGAAACGCCCTTCGTGTTTTTAGAATATTGTAACAAGTTAGAGAAGACGTCTATTGAAGTGTGTACTCTACGTGTCTTTATTAAGTTTATATAATTGATTTACAAGAGACAAAATGTATTTTTATTTAATGTATTTTTAAATTCACATCGGAGTTATAAAAATAACACAATTATCGACAGAAATGGATTTTTCCAAGCTGCCATTTACCAAGTAATTTGATTTTCTTTGAAGATATAATAAAACTTTCATCGTTTTTTTGGGGGGAAATAAATTGTTATTAGAATTTACTTTGATTTCTGGGGACGAATTTCATTTCATTTGAATCTAACTATCTTTCAAAAAAAGTTTCATTTTGAAAAATGGTTTATAATTGATAATGCAAGAATCGATCTAATTGAATTAAAAACATTTAATATTTTTACGAATTTTGTGTAATGAATGCTTAAAATAGTGTAAATAATTTATATCTGAATGTGTAATAATTTAATATTACATTCCGTTGTATTTATTTTGTGCTAAAATTGTAATATTCGCTAGCAACGCCGTTCCATACATTATAATGGCGATTCAATGGAAATTTGGCGAAATGTTGGCGATAGAGCCAAGTTGGCATCATTTTGGGGAAATTGGGGACCATATGGATGCTTCTGATAATTACCGGAGAATCTATCAATATCACGATCTGTGACGTAAGCATTTAAAAAAGATCTTTGCAGTCTTTAATTTGGAGTCACTCGCTGGAATTGAGTCTATTGTTTTGACCTTTGAAGAGTCGATTAGCGATTAGTTGCCACGATCGAGAGAGCGAGTGCTTGTTAATAATCAGAATCCTTACGTATTTGTATTTTTAGACACAGATAGTTGTGTCTGAGCGCTGTAGGAGGTGTGAAGGCCTTCTGTGATTTATTTTGCAAATTTTGCTGCTGTATCCTGTATTTCTAAGGACTGCTTTTCCACAATAAATTTTCATCACTCTTAAAGAACGGTTTTGCTCTTTGAAACTAATAGCATAAAATCCTCGAAAACCGATCTACGTAACAATGTGATTTCCCAAACAAAACGTGGAAAGTTTACATTAACTTGTCATTTATATAAAAACCAAAAATATAAAATTGACATTTCATCTATATAATTTGTTTTAAACAATCCATTTTAGTCGTGTAGAAAAGTATTTATAATACATTATAGATGTATTTTCTAATTAAACATTTATTTTTGCTTATATTGTCTAAAGAAAAGTCATTTTTTTTTTCAATTTTAATTTGAATTAAAATGAATTTCCAAGAATTGTGAACACAAGGCTTAAATAATACTCATCTTTTTACCCAACATTTACACATTTAATACACTATTTTCAATGTCTTCAAAATAGTATTACCCGTTCAAACATTTAATATATATAACCTTATAACGTTCCAAAAAATCCACCAATAAAATATACTTTAATGCAAAAAAATATCAATTTTTATATTCTAACAAATCTTACATTAATATATATTTCATTATCCGAAGTGATCAAATATTAGCAGAATTTTAATGCGTACAAAACATGAAATTAGACGCATGTAAATTCAAAAATTTACTGCAACTCATAAATCAGAAGTAAACAAAAATTGGCTGCGAATATTTTTAACCTGATTCTGTTATTAGACATCGTTTAAAATTTTCCATCTTTTTTGTTCATATCTTTGATTAAGATCTTGATGTATTTCGAACAATTGTACACTTTTCTCATGAGCCTAACACATACGACAGCATATATTGTGTTTATTCGAATCAAAGCCACACTCTTTTTCCAATGCTAATGCCATTGAAAATCGGGTGCAGCTTAGAATCGGAGGCAAAAAAAAATCATTGGAAGGATGGGGAAATTTGAGTTTTCACCCCTTTTACACTAATTACAGGTTCACATATGAATTGAAAAGTTTAGCAAATTAATAATTCGCTTCTCATTTTATTATTTATTTTTTTTTTAATTTCGCAAATATTGGAGTTCGATAAAAAAAAAAGCCCATTTAATACTACTATTTAATTTTTTACAAAAATGTGTGGAAAATTTGAGGTGCGGTTTAGAATTGAAGGAGGCTTAGATTCGTATAAATATGGTGATTGTGTATATCCTAGATAGGATATTTTATTGTAATGCAGATTTTAAATAAGCGAAAAATAAAAAGGTTTTTAAAAAACATGCGATTTAAATTTTTAAAAAAGCGAACTGAAAAATGAAATGAAACCTGTCCAAAGAATCAAAATATTTATCAAACTTTATTCAAATCGGGATAAAATCGGAAATATAATAAATAAACGAAACAAGTAACGGAAACACAAAATCCATTTTTGTTAGAAATACAAATAAAGCAGCATCTAGATACGAGCGGAGATGGAACTTTAAAACAAAATGAAACTTAACTCAAGTGGAAGAAAATCATTTCCAAAATGCAAAGCGTTTTTACATGCATTAACAAAAAAAAACAAAGCAGACATATTTTTTACGACTCCGTAATGGATTTTTCACACTAAAATGCACCATCATACAATTGCATATCACTTGAAACTCTTACGTAATGCAAGACGGCTAGAAAAAGATTTAACCGGAGTCAATTTTGAAAACGTAATGTACTTCCGAAATCCTATTCAATCTTTTCATTTTCTTTGCTACAAAACATATTCTCGGCACTTTCTTCTCATCTTGAGGAGGAGGAATAAAATGATGAATGATACAAAGAAATGTTTTTCTTTACTCTCAGGCTAAATGGGGTGCTTCCACATAGTACCCAGAACTTGATGATCTTATTATAAGGTATCATTATTTTTTTGAAGAGGCAGATAGTGATTGAGTATTATTTTAATACTCTTTGAATCCATTTGAAAAGCTGAAAATTATGTTAAAATATTGTTTATCTAACTAGGTTTCTTTAAAATTTATTTAGAAGTTAGAAAATCCATCAAAAGAAATGTAACACAGTTCATTATGGTAAGAAATTTAAAAGATGAAATGATTTTGTTTCATTGATATAACTAGTGAGTTAACTGAGTTACGCAAAGTGAAAGAGACAAATTGTTTTTTAACTAAGCCTTTTGGAACAAAAATTCAATTTTTAAAATTACTTTAAAAATTAAAGTGTAAAAGAAAAAAATAAAAGAACACTTTACATAATGCACAAGTTTTAGGCATAAAATTTTATGAAAGTAAATTATAATTTAGAATCAGAATTAATAATTTATATAGTTTTTAATGGGGGGGGGCACAGTTACTATTAAATACACTAGATAAGTTTGGATAAACATCTTCATATTGTGATTCAACAAGGCTCGGAAAATTCATTTATCTAAATTTTAATATAACTGAATTTTAAGGTAAGGAATTTTAATTCAAAAGAGAGAGAGAGAATAGCTAAAGATGAAATTTTCAGAAAAATAGCACTTAAAGAAATAATCCTAATTAGAGTTTATTAGTATCGGTACAATTTATATAAATAATAAACAGAAAAATATATATACATTTTAACTATATAACTAAATAATTGTCAAAGATGAATAAAATTTTTAATTAAAACTCTTGTTACCTGATGCCTTCTCATAGTGTGTGTGATGCTATTCTTAACTAGTAAGCAAGGATTTAGAGGTAGAAAAAACATTCAAATCAAAATACAGCATTAAATAATCTCTTATTTCTATAAGTGTATTTTCTCTGCATGTAGATGCCGAAGAAGGTATAAATTGATGAACAGAATTTAATCTATTCTTGAAATTATTATTTGGCAGTTATGTATGACATGGTATAACTATAGCTCTTACAGAATGAATTATATACTTTAGGTTAGGGGTCTTCAACCTGATATGTTTGATATCCATTTTAGATAAAATTTTGTGAAAATGACGCATTTTTCAAAAATTTCACTGTATTTTAAATAATCTTAAGCATAAAAAATCTGACAGTGCATAAAATCTCAGAAAAAAGTGGACTCTTATCCTTGCAAAGTATTTTTTATTTCTACTTCCATAAATCTCTCTCTCTCTCTCTCTCTCTCTCTCTCTCTCTCTCTCTCTCTCTCTCTCTATCTATCTATCTATCTATCTATCTATCTATCTATCTATCTATTCTATCTATCTATCTATCTATCTATCTATCTATCTATCTATCTATCTATCTATCTATCTATCTATCTATCTATCTATCTATCTATCTTCTTTATCTATCTATCTATCTATCTATCTATTTCTATCTATCTATCTATCTATCTATCTATCTATCTATCTATCTATTTCTATCTATTTCTATCTATCTATCTTTATCTATCTATCTATCTATCTATCTATCTATCTATTATCTATTATCTATCTATCTATCTATCTATCTATCTATCTATCTATCTATCTATCTATCTATCTATCTATATTATCTATTATATATCTATATATATATATATATATTATACAACACCATCTCTTCCCTTAGAATCAGTTGCCGTCTTGTAAAACAAACCTCCCTTTTTTATATAAATTTTCTGACTACAATATTTTTTTGACAGTCGTGTGGCCCGCGCGGATCACTATGAATTTATTGATGTGGCCAGTGGATCATTGTAAATTTATTAATTTGGTTTTCGAGCACGAAAGGTTTAAGAACCCTGCTTTAGAAGTCAACTGTTAAAAATGATTGAAAATTATAGAAGTCCAAGAATAATAAAATAAAAAAAATCACAAAGTTAATTTAAGGTGAAATTGGTCAAAAAATTTTCCTAATGATTGATCGATCATTTATAAGCGTCGCATTTTGGAGCTACATTCTATCGGCAAACTTTTTCCCTAAATTATCTTTAGAAAAAAATATTTGAACAGCTTTTCAAGAATAAAAGTACAATTGATATTAATACTGGCGATTTTTTTCATTTTTTCCCCCAGCTATCATATAGTGTCTCTCTATAGCTTTATTTTATTTTAATGTGAAACCAGAAAATGGATTATTGCCAACAATAATACTGAATCTTAGGTAATATCAGATGTAGTGCACCATTCTCCAAACTTTCATGTCAGGTAAGAGTTTCTGATAGCCGAATGCTCATTCCTCGTGTTGTTTTAACGGAGTCGTAGAATCGAGCCCTGATACCATTAAAAACTTGTCGTGTAACGAGGCTGATGCGCATTCAATTCGAAGAGGATTTACGTTCAAGTTAGCATGATGTGAGAGTTTGGAAAGATAGATGCCAATTCAGATGTCTCCTCTTCACTTGACGATAGTTCTAAATTATATAAGGCCAGTCGCTAAAAAGATCAAATATGAGCAAGAGAGCTTAATCCACAAGTTAAAATAGAATCTAAAATTTAAACCCGTGCAACTTCACTACCCAATTGCAGGAGTCATTAATAAAATCTAGAATATTCCAATCTACTAGTCGCATTCTAACCGAACTTGAAAGTTTTAAATACTTATAAAATTATTTATAATTATCAAAATGTGTGTATGAATGAATATATTTCAGAAAATTTTCCATATCCAAGTATAAACAAATATTCTTCCATCAAATCCAACCATAATATTACAATATCAAATATCACTTTGTAATATGTATTTTTAATACTACTGCAAACTGATCTATAGTAATGAAAATGATATTACGCGATTTTAAAAAATAATGAGACAATTACGAAATATTAAAATACAATTCATTTTCACACATGAGAAAAAAAATTCGAAAATAATAAAAAAAGATTCTACGTCTTAATTTAGTTCCTTAGGTACTACAATAAATGACAAAACATAACATGAACTAATGATTAACATACAGCAACAGCCTAGAAACAAAAGAAAATGCAAAAAACTCGATCATTAAAAGCAAACAACTCCTTCACACTATTCTTGAAAATTTTTACCTTACTAGGGGCTGCAAATAAATGAAAAAAAAAATCCGTCATTAAAAGACCGCGATAATTCAACTAGAAACATTCCTTACATTAAAACATCAATCTCACATGCAAAACAGAAATGATCACAAAGTAAACAAAACGCAATAACTACACGATCCCTCAGATACAAGAGAATACAAGGTATCAATTCGTGACACAAGAGCGATGCAGAGATCGAAAGAGAATACCAATGGTACGAATGGCTCGATATTTTTGTAGACACCCGAGTACGTCCCCGTAACACATACATGCTGATGGATTCCGAAATAGCTTGCTCATATCCCTTGTCAATTGCTGGGAAGTAAGAGATATTGGGGGAATAAATCATGAGAGAGAGAAACACGAATGAATTGAGTCTCTGTTGTCACCTTACACAGCTCAATAATTCACTATCTTATATCTTCACTGTATGCAAGCTTTTTTTCAATTTTTAAGAAAGACTCTTAAAAGATTAACGATTATAGGTAACGATAATAACACAAAGGTAAACTCAACGATAATGGAAATCTAAATTGACTAAATGGTGTTCGGGAAATTAATGATGTTAGGACGAAGAATAATTTTTGCCGCTCTATGGTTCGAAAAGTGCAAAATTTTATCTGTGATTTTTAACATAGGAAATTCTTGTTTCAAAACATTCTAATGAATGTTCACTAGAGCGTGATTTAAAATGTTCGAGTGTAAAAATAAAAATGTCATTAAATGATGCAACAACTCGGCTATTCAAAAAAGTATAATGAGAAATATCATTAAATTCACATTCTCTATGCAAATAATCGTGCATAGAAAAGTAGGAAAACGATTTGCTACATAATAGAAGATAATATTAAACAGCTTAGTTTCGTTACATTAACATCGCACTTAAGAGAGCAGGCAAATGATCATAAATATTCTTTTAAATTTCAATCTATAAAGTAACACCTAAATTTTAGTATCCTCCTCCATACTTCCACACCAGATTTTAAAAAGTTGACTTTGATGCTAGTTGCGATTTATTTTTATTCGTTATTTCGCACAATCTTCACTAAAAAGGGATTTTGAGCACTAAATCTCAAATACTAGGTGGCTACTTATTAAAGCCAACTTATTTCTTAGTATAGGTAAGATCTATGACGCACTCAAAATTGCGTTGAAATTAAGGGCTCAAAAATACGTTTGATTTGGAACTACATGAAGGTTGTAAATTATGGGTTTTGTAACTTAAAGAGCCGAGGATAACATATCAATCTCATTTTCCATTTCCATGTTGCGCGAGGACTTTGAGATGTAGTTCAATACAATCTGTTGGGCAGTTTTGAAATTCCAGACATCGATTTCGAGTAGAATCAGAAATTTGAATCCCTGGAGACGAAGAGCATAACCATTAGACTACCCCCTTATTGCCATCTGAAATCAGTTCTTGAAGAAATTTTAAGTGTTATTTATTTGAAGAAAAAATAATAGATTCTGGGGATTTTACAAAAGTTTTTTTTTTTAATCCTTCGCCCATCTCTCCCATTCGTTGACGAGCAGCCCAATAAAGTGATGATGAAGCATAAAAAGAATTAAAATTAGCGTCCGAGAGTTGTCTTCAAGAAACTTTAAAACAATAGACAAGTCCCTGAGGTGGTCACCATCTATGTCACCCTGGTGGTACAGAGGGCAACAAGCCGAATCCTTGACTCCAATGAGAAAAAAAAAACTTCAGCAAATAAGCATGTCCAGTAAGCAAACGAAAGTAAGCAAATCCAACATATCGAGGCACGGAGCTGGAGACTACTACTTTAGTTGAGCAAGACATTCCAGCTTTTACCCACAGCTGCATCACCATACAAGGAGGCTCTATTAGTTTTCAATTTACTGTAAATGATTCTTCAAACGTTATGAAGAGGCAAATTTTACAAAAGTAGTAGTTCATAAGTAAAACGAACACAGAATTTCTTCCAGTTGTAACTACTGTATATTCCAGGCGTATAAAGAGCACTTTTAACACACACACACAAATAATAAATAAATAAAAAAGATCAAAATTTACGGGCGCGGATCATACAGCGGTTATAAATATGATAGCTTTAAAAATAAGGAACAAAGATAAGCACAAAAAAAATTAGATTTCTATACATATCTAAATATTGCTGATTTAAAAGAAATAGTATATGTTATGAACTTTCGTTATAGGATTATATGAAAAAATTAACTTATTCGTCGTCCGTTATATCTTCATGCTTTTCATCGAATTCTATTTCATTTTCACCATCACTGAACAATTCTCTCCTGCGCGCGCGGGCTCCATATTGATATTATTGATGTACTACATTTTTGAATGACTTTTTAATGATGTCAGATTTAATTTTTTTCCGTGTTTTTATTATCCATTCCTACACTATTTCTAAACTTTTAAAGATAAGACCATGCACACATGTAGATTTTATGTTATGTCGTAAAAATAAGATGCGTGTCATACGGCAAATATTCCTAAAACTTAAAAAATGCAGTTTGTAAGTATAGATGCGCGTTATACGGTGGGACACACATACGGTAAATTATTTCTATTTATAATACAGGAGATAACATGGAATCTTTACTCCGAAGAAAAATATTTAGTCTGACATGTTTTTGCTTTTATTTACTCAATGAATCTTAAGAACATTACAATGAACAAAAGGTGCTCATGGACCTAGAAATTCTTAATTACATTCAGAGGACAAGACCAATTCTGAACTATTTACTTCACTGAACACATCAAGCCGCGGGACTTTACGTAACTAAAAAAATTTTGTGTACAGCTATTTTTACTATTTACACAATGGTCTCGTGAATTTAAAACTCGAACCCATGCATGTGTGTGAAGCAGGTAATAATCCGAAAGCCTATACTTACACACAATACATTTTTACAATTGCAGTACGTTTTTTTATGTATCTGCAATAATGTAACTTCATGTTAAGAAAATCGCAGACTTCCAAGAATATCTCGACAAAGATGTTTCACTACGAATTGGTCAAATTACTATGATTCAAAGAGAAATCAGAAAAATTTCAACACAATCTAATCAATGATGTGGCATGCAAATAAATTGATAATTGTGTAGTATATCTAAATAGGAATTACCGATATCAAATCCTATAATTTTTTCCTTGTAAATGAGCTCCATCTTCAATTGACTTTCATGCCTTGATTTTTTTAAGGCAGCTTTTTCAACGTTCTAATTTATTCGATCATTGTCAATAAAAGATAAATGGGTCATTCTTTCCTTCACACGTGGAAAGCAGACAAAATAGATACTGCGCAGTGAACATAAACAATCACTACACAAATACAAAAATTCTACATTTTCTTTTTTTTTTAAATAACATAAAAGCTGTTTTTGCCCCATTATTCTTATAATATCAAGCCCACAAATTCATATTATAAATATGGATAACTAAGAATAAAAATTTAGCAAACCTAATACTAAATTCATAATTTTTAGCAATCTCTCCCAATTTCCATATGATTTATACAACACACTTCACGCAAGTAGACAGTTTACAATTGAGCAAAACCTATTAACTCATGCAAACATTTCTCGCTTTCAAATACTGTCTAAGGAACTTAAGAAAATACATCTGCTTGCACCTTACATAGATTTCAGCATAAAATATAATCTTGAAAGATTTCTTCGAGCATCTTTCGCTGGCAAGACAATGCCAGTGTCCTAACAATGTGGGAACATAAACTACAAAAATTGCTCGAGCGATGGCAGTAATGAAGCATGATTGTATGAAGATTGCCATCG
>BMAO01037349.1:0-33307 GCA_019973975.1 Trichonephila clavata
TTAAATGGACAGAAACCATTTTATATAACAGCTGTACTGCAACAGGTGTTCAAAGTTACGATCAGAAGACGCCTGGTCGTCGTTCCTGACGTTCTGGAAAATTCCTCCAGGTGGTCTTTCGGTAGATGGTGCTGAACGGAAGGTCTCATGAACGCCGATCCTGCTGGAAGTCATCATGTGTGGTTCATTTTTCGAAGTAGTATAATGAAGTAGTATTCAAACGAGGAACTAGATAACGTTCTGATAGTGAATGGAGATGCAGATTGTAATGGTTATGCTGCTCGGCTTTAGTACCAGGAACGTTATCCAAACAGGGGTGTTTTTCATCAGACGACATTCGCAAGTGTAAACAGAAGGTTCCGTGAGACTGGTTTTTTAAAGAGTTAACTGGTTCTTTTTGGTGTTCCAGACGCCCATTCCCAAGGTTGAAGACCTCATCTCTCGAATATCTGTAGATGCTGGGAAGGTACGTGGAATTCCAGGAATCTTCCAGAACGTAAGAAATTTCATACAGCGCCGCTGTCAGGTCTACCAGACGACTTCTGGTCGTATTTTCGAACACCTGTTGTAGTGTAACCTTTCAATTAAAGGTTTTCTGCCTCGTTACTGTACTACTATTTCTGTTCTCTTTCTCTACTTCTTTGCACCGTAGCTCGCAACTACGGCATTTGCGACCCTTCATTCCTTTGTGATTCCGAGTCGTCTCTGTATCCCCTACCCATCATGCAAGTGTGTCAGTCTTGTAGTGAATCAGCTTGTATATATATACTGTTAAGTTGATCGGGGTTCGAAGATTTTATGCAAAATTAGTCGTAAACAACAAGGCAACTCTTTAAGAGCGATGAGTATTTATTGTCGTAAATCATTCCTTAAAAATACAGGATTCAACAGCCAAATTTGTAGAATAAATATCAGAAGGATTTCACACCTTCAACAGCACTCAGACACAATTTCAAAGTCTAACATACATGTACGTAAAAGATTATCCACAAGCACCGCTCGTAATACTGAACATTTGAGCTAATCGCTAGTCTTCACTGTCAAGGCAAGTTTACTAATCGCTAGTCAAAACCAGACTCACTACTCGCTGGTTGAAACCAGACTGACTGTTGCTGCGAGTATCGCTCTATTTATAGCCGTGGCCGAAACTTCGAAAAAGATGCGCTCGCTTCATAGATCCTGAAATTAGTGGATTTTTCCACTAATTTCTAGAAAAATCCAGAGGGTCCCGAATCCCGAACTCGCCAATATGGTCACCAAAAATGATGCCAACTTAACTTTATCGCCAATATTTCGCCAAGTTCCCATTGAATCGCCATTACAAAGTAAGGCACGGCGTTGCTTGTGAATATTACAACTTTAGCATGAAATAAATATAACATAGAGTAGTATAAAGGCATTGCACATCTAAATACAAATTATTTACATTATTTTATACAAAATTCGTATCAATACGTTGTTTGTATTTCATTTCACACAGTTTAATTTTTTGCCTGAAAATTCACTTTGTGGTGAACTCATGGTTATTATTTTAGGATAAAATAAAGAAGACTGTGACAGATACCGGAACAAATAATATTTAATAAGGGTTACTTTCCATTACGCAAGTGTACACAAAACATACACATAACACACCATTTCAGAACACATCTAACATCTTAGGAAGAGAAAGGTGATTCCTCACCGCGACCGTGAGTTATCTTAGTCGAACTCGTTCTTGGGGAGAAGAAAGAATTTCCCTTCTAAAATAGCAAGAAGCGTTTTCTGACTGTCGATAATAGTGATGAACAGGTAGCTTTCAAATATAGTATTACAACTTGCAAAAAATTAAAATAGTTAAAAAAGCAATTTTATTAATTATTTATCTTCTTACACAGACACTAACTAACACGCTCATATTTTTTATCTGAATATAAATCCCAGTACTTCAATATTCTTGATCTATTCGTAGTACTTTTAGTTACTTAAATATAATAACTTCAGTTTACTTTAGGACAGGGGTGGGCAAATAGAGAGCCACGTGCCCCATCCGGGCCCCACAAAGACAGTCAGAAAACTAAATATAGAGAAAATGTTCACTATATTTGGATCGATAAGTATCTGTGAGCAAAGTTTTTTGGGCATGAACTTCAATAAGAAAAAATATAGATGCAAGCTGGTTGTCATTAGCTTGCAGATTGTGATGAAAATTTCAAACAAGCACAACCTCACTCCTGATTTTAAAAAGACTTGTAGAAAAGTGTGATATAGTACATTTATTTCAGTAAACTGATTCTGAAACTAAATGCACTTGCAGCTATAGATTATATGAAATTAGCAAAATAAATCAATTGAATACAACTGCCACTATTTTATCAAACTTATATTTATCGATTTTTGTGTGGTACAATTTATACTGCGTCTGAGATGCAAAGTTAACTGGTGAATGTAATCATTGTTAAAAGTTGCGGCCTTCCGATGTCCTTCGTTTCCACAATGTAGCCTTCGAGCCACAACAACTGCCAACCTGTTTTAAACCCAATTTCTTCATACTAAATATGATTTTTTTAACGATCTCTTTTATTTTACAAGCTTTTATTTAACTTGCAATGTATGTATGTATGTAATTTGTTCGGGTGGAATCTTGCAACTCAATTTTGAAGCTGATATCTTCAACCGATTGAGCTGAAATTTTGTATACACGTTTAGTTTGAATGCCAATGCATGTTTTGGCCATTTATATTCCGATTTTGCAATTAGTTAAATAGATATTAATTAAAAACCTTAAAACGCATAATTGTTTTACCCCTGTGCGCTGTTTATTACGCTATGCTCGGCGACGCAAAATAAAAAACCAAAAGGTGATTTTTTTTTTTTTTTTTTTTTTGAGTTTTGACGTTATTAAAACAGCAATCAAATTTTTTTTTCCATAAAACTCAGACAAAAAATAATTACAGAATCGGAAAGATCATTTATTTCGCCACGTACACGAAAAATACAAAAATGATATTTGTATTTTTTACGATTCTTTTTTTTAAATGAGTTGAAATCGATACGTTTTAATGAAAAGGATGTCTAAATTGTTGCGCATGAATTTTTTTCGTTTAAATGAATCGTCATTTCGTACTAAAACAGCTCATGCTTTGCTCTTTTAGAATCAATCATTTAAAAAATAAAATGCCAAAAATTTTTTTACGATTTTTCAAAAAATATTCAAAACTTTAACTAAACATTTAATAACTTCGTCATGTGTGAAGATAATCTCACGAAACTTTTTTTTCGTGAGTAGAACAATATCACGCAAGATCTGTATGAAGATAAATTGCTTAAAAATTACGAATTTTAAAAAAAAATTGGGTTTTTTCATCAAATGCGCGTTTTTGCAAGAATTTATTTAGCTACTGTTCGAAATTAACCGGCAAACGACCTTGCAACAATGATGCGTTGAATGGGATGAACAGACTGATAAATATCTCCAGCGATGACTAAAAAGTAAAAAATAAATTTAAAGTGAAAAAACTTTTTTAAAAACAAGCTTTTATTTAAAAGCGCTAAAAAGAATAAAATAAACTTTTCCTGTAAAACTTTTTTACTATCAACTTACAACGTCATTACACAATTTATTTGATATAAAAGCTTGTCACGATATTTACCTGTGTAGATAAACAAGTAAATTAAATAACTTGATCTGATTGATTTTAATTGTATTTAAATTTTCAAACTAAGATACGAGTACTTAAATTTTGCGGCAAGCTTTTATATCATATAAATTGTGTAATGACGTTATAAATTGAAAGTAAAAAAGTTTTAGAGGAAAAGTTTATTTTATTCTTTTTAGAGCGTTTAAATAAAAGCTTGTTTTTATAAAAGTTTTTTTACTTTGAATTTATTTATATTTATTAAGTCTTATTGTTTGTTTATTCATTTAATTTAACATTGTTACTGAAAATGTACTCTACATTTCAAGATTTTCCTTCCTCTTCTGCAATTTAGCTTGAATTCTCAACTCTAGGTGTTTATGTTCAAAGCTCTAGACACACTTATACATGCAAATAATTCTTAATTTACTTGTGTAAAATTTCCCTTTCATGTATTTAAATTTTGAAGAAGAACTTTGCAACACCCCAACGTAGGCGAATCATTCTTAATTTGGAAAAGTAACGTTCCTTCTTCCGTAACGTAATAAAGAAAATGTGATTTATTAGATACAGTTCTTTAATATTTTGCTTCTTTTTTTCGCAGGACGTTAATAACGAGAGGAGAAGGGCACAGATGGCAGCTGCTCGACAGGTTCTAGAACGATCAACTGTACTCTTGCTCACAGCCTCAAAGGTTGGTCAATATGTATTATTCTTTTTATCTGACTAGTTTTTATTGCAACTGATATCTTTTTGCTGTATTTTATTAATATATTTTTACATTACGTATCTTTTTATAAAATGTATCAAGAGATTTACTTATCATTTAGCAGATAATTCATTATTGATAGTTGTGTTTTGATACATTTATATGCTCCACATTTCTTCAAAAAATTAATTTTTTATCTCTAATGGGGCTGTGGATTGGTGTAATTGCAGACCTAGTACATCCCCTGGGAACTCTTTTCTCTGCGGCATCATATAGGTGGAATACCAATCGCCACGAGTAATTTTGACACCCAGTTTCCTCCCCAGAGGGAGCCACCTGAGCTTTAACGATGCGAAACCAAACTTCGGAATTTTTATTTTACCGAGAGCACCTAAGCCAAACAGGCACTCTAGGGATCATTTTACATGACCACATAATCATACGACATGAACGCTGTCGTTTTTCTGCATCATGAAAATCCAGAACCCGCAACCTTAGGCGTACAAGGCCAGCGACAAACCAACTACGCCACCCAGCCGGTTCAGAAAATTAGTTATTCTGCATATACCACATGAAAAAATATCGGGTGTTTTAAAAAGTATGACTAAACTAAGAAACTGATTAAAAATAAACTAAGATTTTCATTTACGATTTTTTTATGTTCCGTAGAAGATAGGTAAAAGTTTCTTTTTATGAAATTTAACTTACACGGCGCAATTTCCACGTTTAGCAACATTCCCGTTTCCAAATAGCTTCACCACAAGAGCAAGCGCAAGTTGTAGTAGGGTTAATCTATTTTAAATATGCATCACATGTACACCGAAAAAATGCACCATCACACTGGAGTTCGGAAGCGAGAAAAAATTTCCCGAATGATGGATGGAAAGAGGAAGTCAAATTCCGTGGCCGTCTAGGTCTCTTGACATAACACCTGTAGTCTTCTTGTAGGGAAACAAGAGAAACATTGTTTACTAATCTTCAACTCGTAACATTGATGAAATGAAAAGTCGAATTAAAGCGCCATTCAGAAGATTCGTCATAGAATATGGCCAGAAATCAGTTGTAGACTCGATGTTTGGCGAGCTTCTATAAGTGCGCACATCGAAATCATGCAAATTCAATGTAAAAAAACATTAGTATTTTTTTATGCAACATAAAAAACCGTAAGTGAATATTTTTGTTTATTTTTAACTCATTTTTGAATGTGTAGCTGTAATTTTTAAACTCCCCTGGAATATTTAATGCGCAACATATATACCAGATCCTAAAAATCAAACTAAATTTAAATGTATGCGTGTATGATACATTTAAAAACAAATTCGTCAAAATTTAAAGTATTCTCTATTAAAAAACTCTAACTCTAAAACTCTATTTAAGGTATCCAACTACCCTAAAATTGTGAATTTTGCCAAAATTTGACAAATTATTTTTTTGATTTTATTTTATAGACCATCTTATTTAATGCCAGTTTATCCATTCGGTGCTTGAGGCGGGCACCCAGGGGCCCGGGAACCGGAAGGGACTTAAAGTGCCCGGATAAGCTGGACTTAACCAGATTTTCTGGCTATAAATTTCGATCCGCTAGTGCCAAGGGGGCCTGTAGATCTTCTGCGCCCAGAGCTCGAAGTGAGCCTAAACCGGCACTGATCTTATTTGCTTGATAAAAATACCAAGATTAATTTTTTTTCCGTTTACATACTTTAAAACGCGTTTTACTCAAACGAGGACAGCGATTCCCCAAAAAGTTTTGAAAATAATTAACTACATTTTTTTGTGTATGATCTGTATAATAGAAGGAGTGTTTTAACTTTCAGATTTTTCAATCACTGTTTTATTACAAAATTTACAGTCCCTTATGTGACTATAATCAGCTGTTTTTAAGCAATTTCATGTAATAACTAAAATAAAGTGCTGTAGTTTTTGTAAAAATTAAAATATCCCTTATCCTGAAAGTCATTTCAAAAATGAATAACATAACAACTCATCAAAATTGAAAAATTGAAAATTTGTTCATAAACTTTTGGTACAGAATGGGCCGCGTTTATGTTATTTTTTTAATATTTTTACCCATTTTTCCCATTTTATAATAATAATTTCTTTTTCTGTTCTTAATTTTAACATATTTTTCTTAAAATGTATGAACCAATCTAAAAAAACAACAAAAAAAATCCCCATATCTGCATTTTTTTTTTAAAGACGTCGCGAGTAGTCGGATACCTTAAAACCAAAAAGTTCATCAAAACTTGAATGCTAGATTAAATTGTTATTAATATTTTCACTATTTAAATTGCAAAAGTATCAAAGCAGTTGATACGCAGGGGAGGGGAAATACTTTGTATCATATCTCATATGTTGAAAGAGCATTTTATCGAAATCAATATTCCGAAATGATATGCACTTTTAAAACTCAATTTAAAGACTGAATAATAAATTAAAACGATGAAAATACGCAGTCAGAGGAGAAATCAATAACCTGCTCAAGAATGCAACCAAAGAAACCTGCTAACAAAGAAGCTTTCTGAAAGTACGACTTTAATGATATTGATAAGATTTTGGATACTTTTAGGTGATTGGATCAAAATAAAAAAAAAATTTGTGCTAATAATATAATAAAACTATTGATTAAATTGCCCCAAATGTTTCTTCTTTTTCTATGAATTACGGAATCAAAAATTTCGTTTAATGAAAATTCTTTTTTTTTAATTTTAGTTTTAAAGTAATCATGAAAGAGATAAAATGTGGAGTGAAGAAAAGCATTTAACAAAAAGTTGAGGCTTAGTAAATATCAGAAATAAATAATAAACTTTTAAAAAGAAACGATTCTAATTATCTTTTAAATATTTTTAAAACAAAATTTGGAACAAACTTAATTTAATCTGTATTAAATTAACTCTAAATATATAATACTTACCGTATTTACTCGAATTTAAGCCGCATCCCTAATTCTCAGGAAGTTTTTGTGAAAAAATAAATGTAATGTAAAAATATTTATCAGTATCCGATTTTTTACGAAATGTAAGCAAATTTGAATTGAATACTAATAAGGAGCGAATAATTAATTTCTTTACCAGTATTAAAATTTTTTAAATACGTACATGAATCTGTAATCATTTTAACCTCCGGTGAGATGCTCAATTTCTCCCATCAAACGAATTTTTCCGCCTTCGATTCTAAGCCTCGCCCGATTTTTCGTATAATTAATTTTGGGAACAAAAAAGTGTGGCTTAGATTCGAAAAATTACGGTACATCAAAAGTTATTTTTTATCAAGTACAAAAAGTTTCAAACAAAAATTTTAATAGCAATATTTTAACGCTTGTAATGAATTCCCATTTTTAATATTAACCCTTTAACTACCACCTATGTATATATCCGTCTTGCTCAACCGAACGCATATATACGTACCGGCATGCCACAGACATATATATACGTCTTTCAGGAATACGATTGTTTTCTTTGAGCTGTTGTCAGTAAAACTATTCCGAAAGGTTTGGATTGCAATAAAATGATCTTGACTGTGCTTGCAATGGATTTACTTATTTCAGAGTAAAACTTGCTTATTTGTGCCTTTTCTCCCCCCCCCCCCCAAATACACCGCATAATCAGGCCTATGTGAAAAACATTGGTACTGGGAAACGAATCACACAACTTTTTTAACCCGTCAACACAATCGGCAGTTGACGGGTAAAACACGTTATACAGTACAATGTTTTAGGAATTTAAAAATCCGGTTTATTTCATAAGAAAAAGTTTTATGCAACACAAAATAACGTACATTAACACTTCTTCACTAAACAGAATGTTCTATGTTATGTACAAACATAACAATACTAATTATATCTTATTTAATTATTGTAATTTTATTAGATATCATTACAGTGCACTTATAAGCTCATGAATTAGTTAGTATATTGCAATTAAATGTACTCACACACACACATCTTTCAAATAACTGTAATAAAAGTTTTTTTTTAAGAAAATCGGAATACAATTTTTGTATTTGAAAATGCCTCGAAAAATTGCTAGAAATATTTGTTTTAAATTATACTTGCATAAAAAGTACAAAACATCTGATAAATGTTGTAATGTATTTTCGCAGATTTGTATTTTAATGTGTTTGTGGTTTCGATGGATTTTCTGATATTTTTTCTCAAATGTCCAGGGAGCATAACAGACTTACAAAGAAACCAGATTAGGAACTTTCATCAATTGTATTTACAACTAAACTTGAGATAAAAATATAAATGAGTTGTGTTTAAAAGAAACAGCATATAATTAGATATGAATTGATGTAATAATTTGATGTTAAGCCCCTGCAGATCGCTTTATCGTGGCGAGAGGCAAGGACCTTAAAGGGAATGAATAAAGGGAGTGTGTATTCCTGAATAGGCCATATAAAACATCAAGAGAATTCTT
Organism: Trichonephila clavata; assembly: GCA_019973975.1. Lineage (NCBI taxonomy): Eukaryota > Metazoa > Arthropoda > Arachnida > Araneae > Nephilidae > Trichonephila > Trichonephila clavata. Next base: position 8,742 of record BMAO01037349.1, read on the forward strand.
CAACGCCTAGCCAAGGCCTATATATGAAAGAGCCTAATCAATCTTTAGCCTTCGGGCACTACAAATCTTTGAAATTTTTCAGAAGATGTACTACTTTTTCTTTTATCCTCAAGAGCATTTCGTGTAGGGCTTTATGTTAATGAAATTTCTCATATTTTGGCCAAGGAAGCCGGCTTTAACCAGGTCCAAATGCTACTTTGATCTTTTTTGAAATTTACTCAATTAAAAACTCCAAACAAAAATTATAGAAGCCTCTTTCAGCTCTCTGGTGTAACAGACAAGCTCTTCAACGTACAGAGGCTGACACACATAAAATCTGTCAAAGCATAATGTAGAAATTTGGAAAACTTGTGCCAAAGCAGTGATGTCCTCGCCACTTGATCGTGGCACCAAATTACGAGATCTGTCGCTAATAGCATTCGTGTAGCTTCGAAATGTGACTTTTATAAATAATCCATCAACATACATTTTTTACCTCGTTTCAATAAATATAAATCAGTTGCATAAACTTGGGGACCATGATATGAAAATATTTATCGTCTAATTTTTATTTTAATTCAATTAAATTCAAAGTTTGTGTAGGATTAACAAAAAAAAAAAAAAATCTCTCACACTTTGCAAGAAGGATAAGAATTTATGAACCTAATTAGGAAATAGAGGCGCTGTTTCACAGCGGTTTTTTGCAATTGTATTATCCTCAATAGAGGGTGGGAAGGAGAGGAGAGGGAGAGAGAAGGAGCGTGGGGGAAATTAGTGAGGTTGTATGAGGTTTGAAAGTTGTTATTTGTTGTTAAATAGTGGATATTAATTTAGGTAGTAATATCATCATCAACAGAAACTATCCTTCGATTTTAAAACATATCATGATTTCATATCTCAGTGATTATAAAACTAATATTAGCATAGATTCCATATTATATGAAATGAAAATAATCGCTTGCTGTTAACGAAAATGTTTTATCCATAATCATATACTTTCAGTAAAACTATTCGAAGCAGATGCCGCCATGTTCGTTAAACTTGAATAATATTACTCAAATAATTTATATAATTTTAATATTATTTCTTCTTTTAATATAAATAAACAGTAATAGTTATTTTTTAAAGTATGAAGGGAGATTGATTTGAGTCATTTTGAAATAATAAAATTGTTCATTTCAATCATTCAAACACTTTCAATTCTGTTAAAATTACTCATAGAAATTTAATCTAAACCAAGGTTTCTGTTTAACCTTTTGTAATTTTTTCCAGTTATAGCTAATGATCAGAAAAATGAGAAATCTAAGATTTTTCTAATATTACTTTAAACAAAATCCATTTAAGTATCATTGTGTCATCGTATGAATGAACTTTAATTCCGTATACAGGTGAATTTTTATATACATGGATATTTGAAATTAGTAACATACAGCTGTTTCATTTGTCACATAACTGCATGTTTTTAACTTTAAATTATATTAGAAGTACAGTAATACCTCGGACTTAAGCGATATGTGGGACTGAGTAATAACAGCTTTAAGTTGGATTCCGGGTAAAATGCGCTTGTAAATATATATAAATTATTTTAGTTGGTATCGGAAATGAAAAAAAAAAAAAGAAAATATTAATAATTTAGACAAAATCTTGGATAGCATTAACGCAAAATCGCAAATCGAAGTTATTTTGATGCAAAAGGTTTCATAAAGTCTAACAAAGTAGTCTGGCGGCTCAAAAAATTTCTTTTTTCTCCCGAAAAATTTCCTCGTAGTATGCAAATATTTTGTTTTATTCTTCTTTGTTTTGTTGAAAAAATACACCATTCGTTGTAGTCTAAATTTTCTAAAATTTGTAACCCCTTTTCAATTATACTGAGGTTTTGGTAAAGGTGTGATGAATTCGACAAAGATATTAAATTTCTATAATGAGTGTTCAGAAAGTTGCTTATTGCTAAGACGATGTTCCACAAATCATAAAAGAGTAAACGGTCTTTAATGTTGCTTGTTACTAGGTAAAACATATGAGATACATTGTAACACGAAGTTCTGCAGAGAGGTGAACAATTATGAAATGATAATAAGTTTTGCCAAAGAACAACAATGAAATTAACAATTAAATTAGTTCTCTTCAGTTCATTGCAGCCTCAAGGCTTTCTGTTCAATTCTCAGCCGTCGTTTGATATCCTGATTGAACTGGGTTTAACGACTCAAGTTTTTCAATATCTTGCTCTTGCTCATGCAACAATTGTTAGCTCCTGATTGTGGGAATTCAGCAGTTCTTGAAAGTCATCACTATCCACTTATTAATTCATTTGCCTACAAACCCCGGGCTCGCGTTAGTCGGGATAGCATAAATCGAGGTATTACTGTATTACATCCAATAATTCAGATGCCAAACACGTACGTCATTTAAAATAAGCAAATCATCTTTCTGGGGTGAGGGGGGGATTAGTGTAATTTTTACAAAGTGAAACATCCAGAAACAAATAATATATTAAAATTGATAACAGTTAACAAAATTGAAAAAGAATGTAACATTTCAAAATTTAACAGAATATTTCAAAGTTTTTAAAATAGAAAGCCGTTTACTTCTTCAATAAGATCTTTATAAATACACTCCATGAAGATGAAACTTTGAGATTTAGAAAGAAAAAATGCCCATTGCTTTGTTGATTATTTTTTTATATATTATTATAAGGGGATTTATGTAGCCCAAATTCTGTACACTAAAATGATATATTGGCGAGGTTTGAATAAAATATGTAAGCAATCGTTGCGACTTTACAGAAGAAGAAATTTACGAAATGAGTAAAAATTATTGACAAAATGACATGAATTAAAAGCTCTTTTCTGCAAAATTACCTCTCATCTTATTAATGTTATTTAAATTTTCAGTCATATAAATGTTTGTTACCGCACAATTTTTATTTTAGTCATTAGATTCTAATAGATGGCGCCACAAAAGTAGGCAGCTACGGTTCAAATTCTTTGTAACAATTCACATCCTATATATAAATTAAAATCAATAGTTTATAAATTTAATGAAAATATCTTCTAACGTATTTAAAATTTTCTTAAATATTTCGAATAATTTTGTGAAAATGTTGAAAAAATTCATTAGTTTATTAACTGATTCACTAATTGATGCTAGTGTGATTGGTTCACAATCTTATTAAATGTGTATGTTACCGGCAAAATATAAATGCCGGTATTCTGTAGGCATTGTACGGAATGACAAACGATTTTACAAAGTATAAAATATGAGATTTATTACATATTTTATCTAGGCATTGTATAGAATGTCTATGCATTTTATAGAAGGACCAAAAAAAAAAAAAAAACTATTTAGGCAAAGTATGAAAAATAGACATGATAATGCTACTATATCAATGACGTACATTCCTAAAAATACAAACGGTTATTCTGAAAAAATAATGAGAGTGTCATTAAAAAAAATTATTCAAAATACATAACAGAAAATGAAAGTTGTACCAAACAAAATTTATGCCTTTCTTATTAAGAAAAACAAAATTTTCATACAAAAAAAAATAAGAAATTAAAATTAACCTACTTTTTTTTTACAACATGGTAAACTTGAATGATATTTTTTGAATTACATTTCATTAAATTTTTCACGCAAAGACAATTCTTATGTTGGTACTTTGTTTTACACATACATTTAGCGAATCTTGTGCCGCTTCCATTGAGCAATTGTAGCTGACAGGAAAGAGATTTCGTGGTCTGGAATATCTTTAATTCTAAACAAGTTTTTAAGGCAAAAAATAAATTATGAATTCGCATATACTTTTTTAAAAATGTCTTCAGAATTTCCAAGTTTATAGAAACCATCCTTTCCCATTCATTGCTAGTGCCAATATATTGGCATTCGAAAAAAAATCTCAGGTTTCACAAGAATACCTTTTTTTTAAATAGTTTTCTGTTTTCTCTGGCAAGGTTCACAAAGGTGGATGTCAGTTCAATGTAATAACATGCAACATCTTTGTATTTGCTTGAACGTTTTTTCAGAATTCTATCACATCTTTAGAATCCGTGACATCATACCGTATAGCAACGCTTCCCAACCTTTTTAACATCCGGACCAGTCAATGTTTGATAATTTTACCGCAACCAGCTGAGGATGGGACATTGATTATTTATATTTTAAATTGCTTTAATTTAATAATTTAATTGTATATTCAAAAATGCTTTCAGAATAAAATTCAGTTGCACCAAAAAAGGAATATAAAGTGATTTTACATGACATATAAAGCGATTTTCATGGTAAGTCGCACAAACAAGACAGAAATTCGCTCCAGTTAATAAAATGGAAATAATTTAATGTTCCTTGAGGGGCTGTACCATTTTGATCCACGGGGGTTAGGGAACCACTGCTGTATGGTACTGACTCTTCTTTAACAGATTAAATGAGAGTTTTCGTTTATTTCCACAAACATAACATCATAGCTATTCAGCAACTAATAGTCCCTGGGTTCCGTCTTAGCAGTCATCTTGGCATTTTGTGCATCAGTTATTAACTTCTAATAAGTAATTTCAGTTAAAAAAAAATTTTTTTTTTTTTTGCAGCATTAACTTGAATTTTGCCAGCTCGTCGTCGAATAGTTGTTTCATGTTTATAGACCAGGAGTCTGTAACCTTTTAGCTGTGGTGTGTGTCACCAATCAACCAATATGATCAGCGTACCACACAGCAGAGCATTTTTGAAACAATTCAAAAATTGACAAACTTATTGAGCAGCGCAAAGTGCAAGTGAGAATTGTACTGTGTGCCATAGGTTGCCGAGCCTTACTATAGACCATGACTCCTTCTCCAACACCACAGCTTAATCCTTTATTTTCATGCAGTACAGGGAAAAAACCCAGTTTTTTGAGGAAATAGTACAATTAAAATTGAATATTTTGACACTCCCGAACAAATCGCAATGTACAACTGACAAAGTCTGAGCCTGAGGCACGCGTTAAAAGTCTCGTGTCTTTCCATGCAATATTCGCAATGAATCGGAGATGTATTTCATACTTTGCCGATTTCTAACTAAGCATCATTCTATAGAATGCCTAGGCAATGTGTGAAATATGAATTATTTCATACATTGCCGGCTAGTTTTAGGCATTTTATGCAATGCCTAGGAATAATTCTATAGAATGCCGGATTTCATACTTTGCGGGTAACTATACAAATGTTAACATTTTTGTGTGCTTTTTTTATAGTATTGATTAATAAAAACTTGTCGATACCTTCAATTATTCATCATAAATTTCTTATAATTCTTAATTAGTTCAAGTTCTTAACCGAAGTTATTTCTGTAGACATGTATCTAGTTCTTATATAAAAATTCTCTGTAACGTCATATTAAAATCAGTCATAATTTGGCGCTTTAAATCAAAGGCTCCTTATTCTATTCTACCAAAGACAGTTGTAGAAAATGACGAACCAATTTTGTGCTGAATTCTACTGAATTTCGGAGATTCTTTGAAACGTAATGCAAAATATTTGAAAAATGAAAAACTTTTAATATTCAGAAATTTTCTAGAAGAAATTTAAAAACTGTTCACCGCATTTACTCATATTTTTGACTAAACCGATCCACTTCAAATCAAACTATATCAAGCAGATTATTCTGTCTCCTCGACATAGCTTCATAAATAAGAGGGTAAGGTTTTATTTTGTATATTATAAATAAAAAATGAAAATTATATTAGCCAGTGGAATTCATTAGCTTGCAACTCTGAATTAATTAGAATGGATAGCAATAATTGCAAAAAAAGACCAAAACTCCTAATTTATGTTGTTATTAAATTAACTACCTGATCATTTCTAAGATGTTTGTAAGCATACTGCTCAATTTCCATCCATCAAAAGAAAGTCTAATAAACAAAGACAACAACACACATGGAACTTTATCAAGATACACAAGAAAATTTAATAGGCTAAAGTGGAACAAAATTGGATAATTATATTAATTCTTATACTGTTAAAGATCTATTAAAAAAATCTATTTGAAAATTTTGTTCCAAATGCGGCATTTAAGTCCTTATTTGAGTACGTAGATAAAATTACAGAATTCTTGTGTGTGCATTACCTGATAATGTATTAAAGCATGCAATTAGTCATACAATATATACGAAAATAAACCTCGTGTTATATCAATTCACATAAATCCTTCATGATATAAAAAATGAATAATAGGATATCTCGTAATCCATAGATGAAAAAAACCTTCAAAAATTTTACACTATATCCATTTTTCTCTAAATAGGCCTTTGGACAGCCATATATTATTTTTTTCTTCTACTTAAAAACATGGTACGTATTCAATATATGATGCCATGCAATTTTTTGTGTTGCAATAAAAGTAATCAGAACTTTTAGCATTTTTAATTATAGTCGAATGAGTATACTAAAAAGAGCATTTCGTGTCCACTTACTCTTATGTAGTTAAAAAAGATGTTAGAATTATACATATATATTCTTCTCGGTTTCATCAGGATTGTTTCCTTGGTTATAAGCTTTACAAAGACGTTAACATACACTCTGAATTTAGTGCCTATTTAAGCTCATTTCGGGCCCTGGATGCAGAAGATCTATAGACCCCCTTGGCACTGTCAGATCGAAATTTTAACCAGGAAATCTGGTTAAGACTAGCTTATCCATGCCCCTGGGCTCAATGGATGATCCGGCACTGTCTGAATCGATTGATTGTTTATAAACATTTCATACAGAATCAATACGAGGGCTGTTGTCTACAGCAGCAGTTTTTAAATTGTGGTCCATGGGGTCCACAGCGCCTTTCTAGGAGTCCACGAAAGTCTCTCATTTAAGGTTGAGATTTCCCTCTTTTACAGACTCTGAAAGACCTTCGGAGAAAATTGTCCCATCTTAGACTGGATCCCTAAATTGACCCCAATGGGATTACTCTGCTAGAACATGTGTATTTTGATCAAAAGTAACTATTCAGTTTTTTTTTATATTCAAGAATATTAATTCAGTTAAAGGAGGAAAAAAGAAGTGTTAAAAAAGTTTATAAGTAGCAGAGATATCTGAGGATTATTGAGGAAAATTTAAATCACTCAGACATGAGTCGGGGGGAGGATGTTCAAATTCTTGGGAGTTCGCTATGTCAGACTGATATATAAAAAGGGTGGGGTTAGGAACCAATTGTCTACAAGATTGTAATTTTAAACTACACAACCAGAAAACATCATCGAATTTAAGAAGCATTTGCATTTTTGTAAATGAACATAAGTGAGGAAAATGTGAACACATTTTTAGGTAATAAAAAAAAATCCTTTATATTTACAAAAATTCAATACTTCAGCAAATATCCCTATTTATCATGCCATAAACTGTAAGTTTAGAAGCTTTCTATATACACGCAATTTAACTCTTCTAACATTAAAGTATAAGAAAACGATTTATGAATATAATTATAAAAAAAGGCATCCAACATTAAGAATTTTAGTCTTAACTTGAGTGAGGACTCTGAATACCTGATTTTATGTTTGCAGGCCTGCCTCAGGCACCCTGATTGCGACACCGCTCGCGAGAACCGAGACACTGTGTTCCTTCAGATGCGTCGGTCCATGGACGTCATCCATTTCGTCGTGAAGGAGGGTGTCATTCCTGAGTTAGCCGGGACCACGAGCAACGGCGAACCCAGGAGGAATCACGGGGCCCATAGACGTAGCAGGGCCCACCACTACAATCACACGGGGACCCACAGGGCGGAGGAGATGGAACCGTGCCTCACAGTCTGTAACGCCATCAAGAAGTTCGAGGTAAGTTATATATTTTGTATAACATTTAAGGATTGATTATAGTCATATGCAGCAGTCTTCAAAATTGATCATTTTCATAAACTGACTTGTTTTTTTACAATAACTTTCAACTTTATTCAAATGAAGATCAATTTCCTTATGTTGACCATTTTTTTCAAATGTATTTTTATTTTGAGGATTGCAAATCACAGTATATAAATTAATCATTAATTTAATCTTCATAAATTATTTTTCAACAAGGGATGTGAAAATGAAATTTGCTTATTTCATGTTATTATTTTCTTCATTTAATATGGATACTCTTTTTAAGTTTTGTATCAATGCAAGCCATGTTTATAGTTTAATATCCATACATTATATCTAAATTAAACTCAGTGGCTCAACAGCCCATGAGAGTCAAAGCCTGCTATGTCATCTCAGTATAGTGCATTGACGCTAGGTGCTGAGCAGATGTCCGATCAGTGGTAGTCTGAAGCGAACCCCGTGTTTAGTCCCCAAGCAAGCTTGGTACTCATGTATCGACCCCCTGAGGAGATGAAAGGCTGAGTGGACCTTGTCCACCCGAGAAGTACAATATATCACCAGAATTAATTTCTTCAATTAGAAGAACTCAATTAGATTTCTTCAATTACAATGAATTGCAGATACCTCCAACAGTTTTGGAAAAAAAGCGTTTAAAGATAAATATTGAATGAATGCGCTTTACGCTAACTAACTTAAAAAATTAAACTGAATATAAAACCAAAGTAATCCTCTTTTGCTCAATACTTGCAAATTTATTGCTTAGGATAGATTAAGTTGAGATGGTTTTTGTTTCTCTCTCTCTCATATATTTGAAATAAGGTTAAAAAACATCTGAAACATCTTTTCTTCGTTTTTTTTTTTTTTTAAATGTGAATAATACGCGAAATTAAGAAATGCATTGAGTTTTAGTGATGTTATATGAAAAAAATGGCATTTTCAAAACATTATTTTTTTTATGTAAAATGCATTTATAATGATAATATATTTTCTATAAAAAGCTGACTTCTGTGTTGAGCTTTAACTAGAATTTTAAGAGAATCCATAGTATTTTTCAGAGTTAGTATCAATTGAGGCAATATTGGGTTTTTTTTAAATAAAAATTTCTTTGCTCTCTCTGATAAATTAAAATATAAATAAATCCATTTCTAAATTGTATTTTTCAAAAATTCTAGTTCAGACTCTGTACAGAAGTCTTGGCTAAATATAGGCAAAATATTATTATCAAGCAATTTTCCATAAATGCGGAATGTTTTAGAAATGTGTGTTTCTTCATTTTTTGTCAAAATAAATTGCACTTAAATCATTTTTTTATTGTAAAAATAAACCTAAAACAATTTTATATAATTTAATTTTAATACACTAAATATAAATAATAATAATAATAATTTTTACGCGTTTGCAAAATCACGGCTTCGAACGTAATTAGATAACTATAAAATAGTCATCTGTTTCACGTTGTTAGTTAAAGAACTTGCTAAAACGGTATACAGTCGTCTCTCGATAATACGAACCTCTCTCTAATTCGAAGTATATGCCCAGTCCCTAGAAAAACTCTTGATATTTCGACCTAAAACAATACGTTTTGGTACACTCAATATTTCGAAGTCAAATCTGTGGCTGGACAGACTACAACACGCTATATATATAATTCGAGGTTATCTTATAAAACTCTTGACCATTCGAACACTCACTATCATGCACAGTCCTGTAGCAAACAGGTTGGAGCTTATAAGTTTTGAGTTGTGTTGTCTCTGCGTGTCTCCCCTGTAACGTAGCCTTTGATGACCATCTGTCTGCTACCCCTTTTTAGTGTTTTCCGATTCCTCAGGTGAAAAGACAGTTTTATTGTTTTCATTCCTTTAAGTGTACAATAGATGAACCGCACCTGTTGTCAGCCATCCATATCTTTCGTTTAACATGTGGTCTTGCTACACATGTGTTCAGAAAGGATGGTCCGCTATTGTGAAGAAGAGATACATAGGATTGTGTATGAATGTATTCTTTTAATAGAGGACTTTTAAATTCTGTAAAACATTTATATTGTACAATACATACTTCTTAAAAATACTTAAAATAATTTTATACATATGTACAATTGTTGTTTTATTACATAGTTTCAAATTTAAATGTGTTAGCAAAACATTTCTCTTCGTGTATTTTGGGAATTCTTCCTACCCTCTTGATTATTCGAACTCTTGGTAATTCGAAGTTTTTCATTGGTCCCTCCAACTTCGAATTATCGAAAGTTGACACAGTATTTGCTAAAACGGATCTTTTTTTTTTTTTTTGGTTCTCTATTTACTGAGATTTTTTGTTTGTTTGTTCTTTGTATCGAAAACAAACTGTAATAAATAATTGTAATAAATTCATATAAAATATATATTAACAAAAAAAAGTATTAATATTTTCCCAATATGCTTGTTTTCAACTATATTTAGATTCTTATATCATAATTATATGATCATTCATTTATAGAATATAATTTTTTCATAAAAAAAGAACATTTTGAAATTCAAACTTTTAAAAGTAATGTTTTTAATAAAACTTTTTCCTTGAAAAACTGCATCATAGAGAAAACGCATCAGAAAATTTATACGATAAACTGTCCTTTATCATCAAGATTTCAAAGAAGCGCGGATTTGATGTATCTTTATTAATAAACTGAAATAGCTGTTCACACGTTGCCAATCTAAAAATAGTAACTTGCTAGAGTAAATGCAATTTTGAGAGAATTCCCTTTCACTGTTGTCATCATAATTCTGGCATGCTTCCAGCCAGGTAATACTGAAAGGTTTATGCAGGAAAATTTCCAACATAAAGCTGATCATCAAAAAGGTTGAAAGATTTCTAAATGCAAGCATGAGACCAGCCATCACATTACTGAAAGAGTTTGTTCTTTTTAGTTGCTTTCTTTTACCCTGGATGTGGCAACAGCTAAGGGGAAATGAACAACAGTATTTTGCATGCATTATCGCGTTTCTAATGCTTTTTTTTTTACTTTTCTTGTTAAGAATTTTTATGTTTCTTGATGAACTTCCTTTCTAGAAGTTATTCATGCACTACGACAGTCGTTAAGTCAAATCGCGTAACGTTGCGTAATGATCAGTTAGTCGGTTTTCGTTTTTTTTTTTTTTTTTTTCTTTTCTTCTTTCGTTCAGCTTGTTACTTTTTCAAGAAAAGATGGCATTTAAAATGAGTCTGGTAGATACGTTCCCCGTCCAATTACTGCGTCTAAGATTTTTTTTATTGTATATGCAAACATGGAAGAAGTATTTTTTTGTTTCTGAGAAAGATGGAGCAAAGGAAAGTTTGTGCATTTGTTAAAGAACAATTTGAAAGGGAAGTAATTACGTTTATTACTATTCCTTGATCGGATGATTTCGATAAAAATGCGTCTGTTTTGTTTGCTTTTTGTATGTGAATACATATTTTGTTTAATGTTTGCTGTAGAATTCAATGGTTATAAAGATGCATGAGACAAGAAAAAAAACTATCAAAGAACGTTAAAAAAATTTAATAAAGATGGAAATGATTTCTTTTAATTTTTGCTTGAAATTTGAAATTAGCTTTGATTAAATTTTGCTTGTAATTTGAAAGTTTTATCGTATTTTTTTAAATGCATTTACTTTATTTATTTTTGCCTTTGTACTCATTTGAGGATTTATCTGTATTTCTGAGAAATTTAAAATATGTGAAACATTTCAAAATTGTATAACAGAAAAATGTGTAAGAAAGCAGTATCAAAAATCTTCCAACTAATAATGCTAAAAGATTAATGATAACTAATTTTTCCAGCACTAACATTGCATAAATCAGGTTTCTACAATGTTTTGCCTCCTTTTCTTAAGAAAGAATTTTTTTTTCTTAACAAAATAATCATTCGAATAAAATATCACAGCTGAATTAATAACAATTAAAACATTTTTTATTGAATAATATTTTTTATACAAATAACAAATGCAGTGATGCTTTCTTTTTGAATTTCTACTATCAGTTTACTCTCTCCCTATACATATACATATTTATATATAGATCTTGTTCAAACTTTCAGTCGTTAATAAAATACTTTCTATTCATCCATTCAAGTTCAAATAATTTTTTTAACTTGTACTGTATGAAACTCGATGTAAATACAGTTTTTTCAAATATTAATTCATTAATTAAATTTCATTTTTTAATTTTAAATTTATTCTGAGTTATTTCTGTCGTAGTTACAACTAGCTGCAACAGATGGCGCCATTACGCTTTTCTAACGAAGCAGGAATTGACTTTAAACAAAATTTATATTACTTACTAAATTTAAACTTTATCACATGGGAGATTTTCATCAAGAAAATGTATTTTCCTATAAAAAAAATATTCTAAGCAATTATTTTTACTAAAAAGAATCGATGTCAATGGGTAACAAGTTTATGTAACGTTCAGTCATAAATCAGACCATCGTAAAGGAGAGCTGAAGCACAATAAATCTGATGGGACCCACATTCGTCTCACCGGCTTGTCATAGACGTAAACTTGAGTACCTGCTTGCAACTGTATACACTATGAATGGGATCGTACTATGAAACCTGGAATTAAGTAACAGAGATTAAGTAACAGCAAACTGCCTGTTTAGAACTTTATATTCACTGCTAATATTTTAGCTGTGTGTCAGCAATCTTATTTGTCAAAACAGACCCCGGCTGGCTTTTTGAACTCTGTACTGCTCTACAAATATGTCATTTCTTCTTACTTTCCTCTCTTCCCTGATTCCAACTTTTCTAAATAATCTGATTGAGTAATCGATGAAATGTCCTTAATTTTATCCATCGTATGAGATGAAATAATCTAAATATATAGCTGTTTATAAACTTATGAAAAATCGCTTTCTGCGCAAGCGTGGTTAAATCTAACCCAGCTTTGAGCCAGTAAGACTTTTCTAACCTGAACCGGGATAAGAGAAAGAATTTGCGAAGGTAAAATAAACTAGGATGAAAACCCGGTTTTCTTCCTTTGACTGGTGCTCCAATTAACGGTGATCAGCTGTCGACTTCATCATTTGACCATGGTTCAAAATTTCGAAGCGTATATTAGCTATGTTTAACGATAATAATGTCTTTGATTGAGGTTAATATACGAGGTCAAATAAAAAAGTAAAAGGTTTTTTGTAATTTTTTTCCAAGGTTTAGCAACAGAGCTATTACTCAGCGCTGAATGAATGGAGTTCGGTAACATTCCTATGCAACGTGCCACTGGTGTTTCCTAATAGTCGTTGGAGTGTAGGAGACCATTCAACATGGCAACTCCATTGTTGATCTGCACCAAGGAGGAAAGAAGAGCAGTGATTCTCTTTTTGTTTACGGAAGGTAGGATACCTGAGCTGGATACTATCTATCTCTTCCGTCACTGTACCCTCAACGACCCTGAGTGGTTGACGTCGATGGACTGCTCGATCTTTCGTCATCACATAAAGAAGTTCTTCACGATAAAATGCTATCACCGCTTGCATGCGACGAATAATTTCCGCAGATTTCACACCTTCCGCATACAAAAAGCGAATCACTGTCCTCTTTTCCTCCTTGATGCAGATCGACAATGGAGCTGTCATGTTGAACGGTCTGCTACACCCCAACGACTACGAGGAAAGACGAGTGGCACATTGCATAAAAGGGTTGCCGACTACCCTTCATTCAGCGCTGGATACTAGCACTGTTGCTAAACCTTCGAAAGAGAGATTGCAAAAGTTCCTTAACTTTTTAAGGTATCCGACTACCCTAACATTGTGAATTTTGCCAAAAAAGGGACACATTTTTTTTAAAGATTTTATTTTATAGACCATCTTATTAGCTTTCCAAAGTACCAAGTTATTATTTTCCTTCACTACAACAATAACTACAAGTGTTTTAGCAAAAGCAGACGCTATTACTTTAAGCAAGATATATGTCGTACTTTAAAATGCGTTTTCCTCGAAATGTGTTTTTTTCTTAAATACTCAAAAGGTGCCAGCGATTGCTAAAAAATTTTTTAAAAATAATTAACTCAAATTTTTTGTGTATGTTCTGCGTAATTGTAGAAGTGTTTTAACCTTCAGATTTATCAATTGCTGTTTTATTACAAAATTTACAGCCCCTTATGTGAATATAATCACTGCTCTTTTAAGCAATTTCATATAATGGCAAAGATAAAGTACTCTAGTTTTTGTAAAAATTAAAATATCTCTTTTCTTGAAGATCCTTTCAAAAATGAATAACACAGCAACACATAAGAATTGAAAAATTGAAAATCTCTTCATAAACTTTTGGTGGAGAATGGGCCGCGTTTATGTTATTTTTTGTCAATTTTTACCCATTTTTTCCAATTTTAGTTATAATAATTTATATTTCTCTTCTTAATTTTAGCATATTTTTTACATATTATAACTAAAATAATTGAAAAACAACAAAAAAATCCACATATCTCCATTTTTTTAAAGTTGTTTCAACCAGTCGGATACCTTAATTTACCCTCGTAGATAATTCTCAATGTCCAATTAGAAAACAAACTTATTTTTGCTCTCTTATTACGAAAGACATACGAATAAGAATTGTATTACCTTAAATCTCATTTTTAAATATGATAAATAATGTCTTGTCGAAATCCCCCTTCCAAAAAGAATGTCTGCAATTCTGGAGATAGAGTTTATACATTACTATTAATCTCTATTACAACTTCGAATATATTAGAAAACCATTTTGTAATGATAATAATTTTTGCAAGATGATCCTTAATAATTTAAACCAATGGAGTTTTAAGACAAAATACGCCCTAATTCTCTATGATAATTTTCTGATTTATTAATTCGTTCTCAAGTGTACTTTTAAACATTTTTCAACAGGACCACGTCGAGATGACCCGTATAACGATGGTAAGCCCTGCCTACCGGAGTCTCCTGACCAGTGCCTTGGATTCCGTGGTGGAGAGGTCTCAGGATTTCACCGATTCCGCCTACACATCCCACGAACATAGGGAGCGCATCATCCTGCTCTGCGACAGACTCAAAATGGAGCTGCACCAGCTGCTGAGGGTGGGAATGCAGCTCGTAAGTATACCAACAGTTGACATTCAAAGTATCAACTAGGTTATTGATTATGAAAACAAAATTTCATTTTTTAACTGGTGTTCACTATTTTGGTATGCGGCAAGCAAAGAAAATAGTAAAGACAAAAAGCCCGTTAAACTTCAATACAGGATGTTAAAGAAAATAATTCAAAAATTTTAAGACAGGCATTATATGCATCAGAAAGAAAAAAAATGTAAAGAAATTAAAATGGTAACATAATTAGTTTGCATACAATTGTTTTTTTTTTTATTGTGTATGTCTACCATATTAAATCGATATTTAAATTATGCACACCGTGAAAAAAGATTACCGGGGCTTCCTTAATAATTTAACAATTTTCATTACAAAATTGCTGTCACTCTCAAAGCTCAAGAGAACCTGAAATTGTAACTAATATAATTAATTAAAGAAGCGAAACTCATCCATCCCCAATGACTTTACCTCAAAAAGTTGTTTTTATTTTAAAAATAGCTTACCATTTCAGGTTTTATATTCTATTTCGAAGTTAAGTTATAAGAGAGATTAAAATAAGTTCATTAATATTAGTTGATTTTCCAATACATAAATGTGTGTGTTGTGTGTTGTGTGTGTGTGTGTGTGTGTTGTGTGTGTGTGTGTTTGTGTGTTGTGTGTGTGTGTGTGTGTGTGTGTCTCTCTTAACACATTTCAAAAATGTTTCGACACTAATCTTTAGACAATTATTTTAAACACCTAAAAATAAAAATAAAAATATCGAGAAATGAAATATTGTTTTAATATCACAATATCAAAAACGATTACAAAAAAAAGTATTGTTACTTACCAGCATTTTTTATAGTTGCATTGAAAATCCTAACATTATTCAACTCCTAAAACTTTTCAAACTATTTCGCCAATAATTTAGTTCATATTAATTGTCAAACTTACGGTCAGAAAAAGGCCAGATTTAAAAAGTAATAAGAATAATATATATAAATACAGTTAGATGGACATAGCGAGACTTATTCGGTGTGTCGCACTTTTTTAATAACTTTCAAACAAGTTAAAAGAAATATTGAGCAATAGTAATAATTTTAATAGTTAACAAGTATTTAATTGACTTCCATAAAAATAGGAATGATATCACTGATACATTTGTCTGGACGAAAGAAAAATATTTTGAAGACCTCTCATTTTTTTATTACATCACTGAATAGGATTTTGTATTGTTCTGTGAATTCCACTCATTTCAGAAAACCGGCGTTTATTTTTAGAATACTTTCTGATTTGAACTGAAACTAATTATTTCTCTTAGGTTTTTATATAAGTTTTTTGCTAAGCCGATAAATAAATCGCATGGAGTTAGTATTAATATTCTCTTATTGTAATTGCTAAAATTGATAATAATAATAAATTTCAATACATATTTAATTTTTTGTTATAGTTACATTCTATTTTACATTTTTTAACTTTTCTCTAACTGATAATTTAAAATACAACTGGCAAATAAAGAATGATCAAGTTCTTTATCCGATTGCTTTTTGAATGTCTGCAAAACCAAACAAAAAATCGAGACAACTTAATCAAGCAACTCCACATCACTCTACAAAATAATTAAATTATTCAATGCCAAGATTAATAAAGCTTTTGATTCATTAAGAAAGTCTCCGTCTTTTTTTCTATGTCTATCTTTTTTACATTTTTCTCTATCGCCTTTAGTATGTGTTTGTAAATTAGGCCTAACATGGCGATCAGTAAACGTGGAATTGGGCGTGAGGTGGTACGTTCTATCTTGAGGACAGAACCCGGGTCCTTTAGATCGGAAACCGAGTAACTTAACCACTACACCAAAATGATCACCATGATGCGGAGGTTGTTACTGGCTTATATAGATTATATCACTACACACTCCTCTACAAGAGGGTTGGTTAGGAGAACGAACAATATAGTTGTTAATGGGAGTGGTCAGTTTCTTGTGTGTTGGAGAGTTGCGTCATTTTTATCTGACGTCTTTTTTTCCTGGATTTCTCTTTTTTTGTGGGTAGATGGCGCCACGACAGTTAAGAAGGTTGCGTGTTCAGATCACGTCTGGGTAACCAAATGACATGGTGCGTTTTATCCCGAGGACAGAACCCGGGACCTTTGGATCTGAATTCGAGTAACTTAACCACTACACCAAAAAGATCACCATGATGCGGAAGTTGTTACTGGCTTATATAGATCATATCACTACAAGTTCACTTGGTTAAGTTACTCGGTTTCCGATCTAAAGATCCCGAGTTCTGTCCTCTAGATTGAACGCGCCACTTCATTTGGTAACCCTAGCTTAACTAAGAAAAGCGAAACTTAAACTGATCTGTCGTGGTGCCATCTACCCGGGAAAAAAAAGAGCAACCAAGGTAAAAAACAAATTCGTCAGAAAAACATGACGCAACTCATTCAACACACAAGAAACTGACCGTTTCCATCAACAACTATATCGTTCTTTCGCCTAACCAACTCTCTGATAGGGGAGTGTGTAGTGATATGACCTATATAAGCCAGTAACAACTTCCGCACCAGGGTGATCATTTTGGTGTAGTGGTTAAGTTACTCGGTTTCGGATCCAAAGGTCCCGGGTTCTGTCCTCAGGATAAAACGCGCCACCTCAGGCAGAACAGTTTTATAGAACAGCTTTTGGGTGCAGAATGATGATACGTGGCTTTACAAAATGGTTGTAGTCTCCGGGCTCATAGATAGCAGTATTTTTTAAATTACAACAATTAAGAAAGAAAATTTCAAAAAATCAAATAGCAGATTTTATTTTAAAAGTTTATATGCTGGTTTAAATTCGAAAATGGACATCATAAGACTCCAATAAAAGAATTAGTATGTTTTAATTTTGAATGCTGTCTTACGTTATGGACTGGCTGTTTTATTAGAAAATTGATATAACTTGCCTATATATGAAAACATTAAACTTTAAATTGCTCTGTAAATTTTATTTTATTTTCGTATGATACTTATGAACTTCTGGATGGTCGTGTTAAGTACTTGTCTTCGATAATCAATTCACTTACAGCTGGGAAATATGTAAATTTTAAAGTTCTTTTTGAAAAAGGGGAATTACGAAAATCCATTAAAGTAATGAGTTTTATCTAACTTCATGGGGTATGCAACGTGTTTGATAAAGTCCCTCAATGTTTGTGCAAACAGAGAACATAAAGGCAAAAGTGTTAAAGATAAGTTCAGTAAATGAGCATATAAAGTTCCAATTCTACTGTGTTCCACTTAATGATGTAATTTCTTTTTCCCGTTGCTGAGTGTTATCTCTAGAACTGTATGCAATTTTAGAATTTTCCATCTCATTAAAATTTTAGGTGATGTAACTTATAAAATGGCGTTTTCATTCCTTTAAAATGTTTGCTAGGAAATAACAAAAATATTGTTAAAATTTCCTACAACGCTGCTTATAAGTTAACAGTTTAATTTAATACATTCAATTTATAATTCAGTAGTTATCAGTTTAATATTGCACATTTATTCATGGAAAAAAATATTGACTTATAAGATGATATAGTCAATAAGAACTCCTAAACGCTTGTCGATAAAAACGAAGTTGTGTTATGCTTTGTAATTTAAAATGGTTTGAATTTCACATAAATAAATCTGTTAATTAATTAAATTAATATAAGTATTTACTATAAAGAATAAATTTTCGTTTGTGCATGTTATATTTTTCATTTAAATCATTTCTGATCAAGAAATTAGCCTAAATTATAAATTTGGTGAAATTCTGACTTAAGGAGTCTGAGATAGGCTGTCTTAAAAATAAATTTTTGATACATAACTGAATACACATCATATACTTAGTGTAATATATTTTCCATGCATTTAGTCTGAAGATAAGTTGCTAAATGGAATTTTTTCAGCAGATATAAAAATGCAAAGAAGCTAAATAAATAATTTTAGAAAAAATATGAGTAATTAAAATATTATGATAAACATAGCCTTGTTTACCATAAAATGTTTTATAAGATTAAGTTTGTTGTCTTTTACATTGTTTTCACAGGGATGTGAAAATTCTTTAATCCAAAATTTCATTAATTTATGTATGATAAATTAATACGTGGATAAATACATAACTATATACTTATCGATCATTTTATTATTAAGAAGATCAAAAATCAAAATGTACCATGTAAAATCTGTTTCAAAGATTTTTTACTTAACATTAACTTTAAAAAGTTATTTTATTAAAAATAAAGATAAAATACAAATAATTTCAAAGCAAAGTTTTTCCCTATATGAAATAAAAATATACCTTGGTATTTTAAATTTAATCAGCATTTTTTTCATAATTTAAATTAATTAAGTTAACTCTGGAATATTAAAAGAAAATGAAGAATTACACTGCTAGCCACCGTAAATGCAACACCAATAAAGACAAGAGATAGCACAACAAAATTTATTTTGTAGATAGCATGTTGACCAAGTATCAAATGATTAAATTTATAGACTTCTGTGAAGTGTGGTTCCTGCCAGAATCAGTAGCCAGAGTAGCCGCCATTGTTGGAGTTCACCGCTGCCACACGCCTCGACATTTATTCCAAGAGACTTTGGATGTGTTCTTGGGGTACAGCAGACCAAGCAGCTCCCACATGTTGCCAAAGTTGAT
Organism: Trichonephila clavata; assembly: GCA_019973975.1. NCBI lineage: Eukaryota > Metazoa > Arthropoda > Arachnida > Araneae > Nephilidae > Trichonephila > Trichonephila clavata. The sequence continues at coordinate 28,227 of BMAO01037349.1, forward strand.
CTGGTGTGGTAGCTGGGGGTGTAATCTGGGTCAATCGTTGAGCAACCATGAACCACATGTTTTCTATCGGCGAAAAATCTGGAGAGCGAGCCGGCCAGAGAAGCAATTCAATCTGGTGATTGACGAAGAACCTTTGGACAATGCGTGCCACGTGTGGTCGCGCATTATCCTGTTGAAATATGGCTGTGGTCAGGCCTTGAAGGTAAGGAAGGACAACTGGCTCCAACACCTCGGGGATGTAGCGCTGGCTGTTTAAAGTACCGGTAATGCGTACTTAAGGAGTGCGAGAGTGATATCCAATATCGCCCCATACCATAATACCCGGTGCAGGACCAGTGTGGTGGTGCATAACGCAGCTGTTCAGGATCCTCTTTCCACGGTGTCTCCAGACTCGAATCCGACCATCGTGGTGTTGCAGACAGATGCGTGACTTGTCAGTAAAGACAACTTAATTCCATTCTGCCGCCCACATCCTTCTTTCATCGCACCATTGGTGGCGGAGACGTCTGTGGTTCTGCGTCAAGGGTAGACCAAGCAATAGACGTCTTGCGGACAGACCACTCTGCTGTAAACGGCGTCGAATGGTGAATGGTACGCGCAGACACTGAATGATGCGTTACAGACTCAATGATCTGTCTGAGCGATCCGTCACTTCCATGCGCACAATTTGTCTGTCCTCACGTGAAGTGGTGCACTGAGGTGGATGCGATCGACCACGTCGGTCCGTCGTACCCTCCTGCATACAACGTCACATATCCGCATTACAGTTGTTTGTTTCATCCAACACGACTACCGATTTCCTTGAAAATAATCTACAATCTCGGTAGGCCACTATCCTTCCTCTGTCGAACTCGGATACTTGATCAAAAGCTGATTGCTGTTTTCTACGAGAGATAACTGATCGTTTTTTTAAAAAACCACAAGAAAAACACAATTGCCGAACTTGAAATCGTCGAAATCTCCAAGCCTTAAATAGCGCTTTGAGGTTTCGCCACAGGCATGCGTGATGTGTGTCTGCGCTGAAATTCTAATCATTTGTATATCTCACCTCCGCTAATGCATGTTGTAAATTTCATGTTATTTGCGTGCTTCCTTCAGGGTGTTGCATTTACGGTGGCCAGCAGTGTAGTAAATATGCCAACACATCTCTAATGATATTATTTTCAAATAGGTTTGTTTTAGAAGAAACGGAAACTAAAACATGTCAACATCCAAAAAATTAAATTTGGAAAAATAATTTTTCTTTACGCACTTTTTATTTGGGATCATAACACATCAAACAACTTTAGTATAATTTCGTTTCAGTTTTACAGTTTAAGTTAAAAAGTGTGTGCATTTTTCGAAATACCTGTATAACACAATAAACGTGCTTGTTTTTATCAACTCTTTGATAACTGTCGTTATTTAAACATGTTTAACACCTAAATTTTCTCAAATCGGTACATTCTGCCATTTCGTTTTTAATATATTTTTCAATGATACTTTTGATTATAGTAAAGGATTTTCTTTTTTAGGAGCAGATAAATCAAGTATCCCCTAGCGAAGAAATGGAAGCAGCCATACACGAAACACTAAGAGCTGCAAGAGATTTGAAACTGCAAGTAAGCCGCAATAGAGCTAGATGTGAATTTTTAACGAATGTGTTTGAAGGACTTTTTTTTCTCCAACTTTTGCAAAATAAGTTCGTAAGCTTAAATTTAAAAAAAATTAATTTTATTTTTATTATTTATGTATGCATTTTAAAACTTTTTTTTATTTCCCCGGGAACTGGTATCTCTTTTTAGTGCGACACCATGTAAGTGGTATACCAATCGCCGCTAGTAATTTTGATGCCCAGTTTCATCCCCAGGTGGAGGCACCTGAGCTCTGACTATACGATATTGAACAAGGAATTTTAATTTTGCCAAGAACACCCAATGTACAAGGCCAGAGCCAAATTAACACTACGCCCTCCACTTACTGTATTTTAAATTATATATATGTATATAAATACACGAGAAATGAAAAAGTCACGAATGAAATATTTAGATCCTCAAATTTTGTAATACAAACATTAATGCAAACACTCCTTATTGTATTAAGTTGACATATAAGCAATAAAGTATTTATACCCATATTTTCTGTAAAAGAAAAGGGCTTATCTTTTTGGGTCTATTTGAAAAATAAATATTTAAGTATTGTAAAGATATTTCTAGTAAACAAATATTCTTTTTCTATATTTTCCATAGCATCTACGTTAAACATCAAATGAATCAATGGGAAAAATTTATATACAGTCGTGGAATAGTTTATTTGTATCATAAATATCCTAGTAAAGAAGCTTTTACACGGTTTCGGGCGGTTTTGTTTTTCCTTTCTTATCTAATGTAAAAGGATAGTAAAACCTTAGGAATAAAGAAACAAATGATTGGAATAAAAGGTTTTTCTTGTCAAATTAGGCTTATATCTTGTAGTTCATTGATTAGCATGTTTCTTAAGTGAGATGCGTCACTTAAGGTTAAATAGAGTAATAAATAACACATACCTTTGAGCATCGCTAACACAAATATTAAATAATCTTGTATAATTTTTTTCTTATTTAAAGCTACTCTTTCAATTAAATAAATGTGTTTTTATATCATTTTTATGTCACATTTCAATTTATTTTAAAAAAAGAAAAATCAAAGAAAGATAATTTTTTAAAAAAGGAATATTGGGGGAGGGGGGAGTAAGCTTAAAAAATATGTTTAATTTGGACTCTAAGATAGTTTTTAAGTTATCTACTGTTAGAAATGTGGACAGAAAAATATAAGCATTGCAAATTCTTCACTTCGCATTTTTTAAGTTATAATAGACACTTAACAGTAGAAACTTGATTACTGGCCAAATTTCAATTTTGCACTAACCATCTAGTGAAAATTCGTCACAGTTTCAATATTTTATAATTAAATTTGTCGTAATTTGTATAGATTGAAAATACCGTATATCTCCAAATTATAATCCTATCCGTGTATACGTCGAGAATGCGTTTTTCTTTTCAAAAATTCACTGAAAATTTGGAACCCGTATATAAATCGAACTGAAATAAAAATAAAAGTTCTATAATTGTTGTTTCCAAGGTGGTTAGACGGATGGAATAATTTACAATCAGATTGATATAAAATAAGATACCAACGGCAATAGTTTTATTCCCGTTAATACTATCTGAAGGCGATTCCCTTTCTTCCGCTTCTTTTTTGTTTGAAAAATGAATGGGAAGAGAAATTCGTCGACCTACATTTCATGACCTGTAGAAAAAATTCGCCACTTGATGGACATATGCGTTCATACATCCCAATGAATGGGTGTACATTTTTAGAATCATTCAAAAACCCATGCTTTGACACTGACTTTGAAGAGCTTATGAGACTCTTTTTTTTGTTAAAAAAATAAAATATTCTCAAAAGTCACAGGATTAAAATGATTGCGCATGATCAACGGAAGAGGCTACAAAAATTAAGAAAGAAACATTTTTCCTCTACAATGTTTTTTTTTCAAAATCGGGGGATTTTTATATATCGCTACCCCTATATTTTAACTTTAAGAAACTTTCAAAACTTTTCGGGTTACTGACGGAAACATATGGTAAGCAAAAATTTTACATGTTGCAGAATCTGAAAAAGACAAAATGCTATTGTAAATTTTAGATTATATTTACATCATTTGATTCAATAACAAGAAAAAGAATTTGGTAATAATTTCAGCCATTGACATGGCAAAAACAAAATTAACGTATAAAGATATTTAAATAGATTGCATGAACGTATAATAATAAACTGAACCTACTTTTTTAAACAAATACACTCTATAACAAACAAACAAAATAGACTCTATAAGAACGAGTTGCCCAATAGAGACAAAAATTGGTGGGTAGACAGATTATGTACAAAATAGAAAATGATTAAAATTTCAGAAAAATTTAATGATTTATTTCAGAGTTATCTAGTTGCAAAGTAACGAGCTCAATAAGGTGTTGACCCACCTCTAACCTGGATGCATGCTGTCACAGGACGTGGCACTGAGTGATAAGGCACCCTGATGGTCTCCTAGGGTATTTCTTGCCAAATTTGCTCCAATAGTCGGGCCAGGTCATCAACATTCCCTGGTAGATGCAGCCGCCTTCCCATCATATCACAGACATGCTGGATTAGAGAGAGATATGACGATCTGGCTGGCCAAGGAAGTGTTTGACAAGCTGTAAGAGAGTTCATAACAAGACGTGCTGTATGTGGTCTAGCATAATCTTGCTTAAAAATAAGGCCAGGGTAAGGAACGGTAGCAAAACAGTTCTAAGAATGTCGTCGACGTACCGCTGTGCTGTAAGTGTGCCTCTAATGACGACCAAAGGGGTCCGGCTGTCAAAAGAAATGGCACCCCAGACCGTAACTCCTGGTTGATGGCCTGTATGGCGTACAACAGTGAAAGCAGGATCCGTATGCTGCTGTGAGCGTCTCCAGACACGTCTTCGATGATCACCAGGACACAGTTGGAAGCGGGATTCGTCTCTAAACACTATACGTCTCCAGTCAGCAGGATTCCTACCTGATCGAGCCAAACACCACTCTAATCTGGCTCGACAAGGAGCAAGCGTGACTGGAAGGAGACGTAGTGGTCCGTACGAGCGTAAATTTCGCTCTATCAGCCATCTGTGAATAGTCATGGTGAACACTCGTGTGCAGCTCGCACGTCTGATGGTTGATAACGAGGAATCAGGTGCTGTGGCAGCTGATCTGACAATCATTCTGTCCTCCCGATCTAATATGACCCTTTATCAACCGCTACCATCATGACGCTGAAATCTGCACTGTCCACCCATTCTTGCCTGCATCTTCTAATGGCTGCATTGCTTCGACTCATATGACGAGCGTTCTCCAATTTGCCCAACCTGACTATTTCAATCCAATGATGCGACCTCTTTCAAACTCTGACAGTTGCTTGTAGTGAGCTCTCGAATCCTACGGCGAGGCATTTTTTCAGTCTTTGAAAGGTATCATAAATCGCAATGCAACAGAAATCTTGACCATCAGATTGAGACTTCTTATAGACATCGCTTCTTATAGACA
>BMAO01037350.1:0-16857 GCA_019973975.1 Trichonephila clavata
CCATTTTAGTCCAAAGACTCATTTTGTATCTTCAATTTTAATAGCTCTACACCTCTGTAAATAGTTTTGTATGTTTTAATCCAATTTTAACACTACATCCTTTTTGCAACATTTATTTTCTAGCTATGTGTTTGCAATCGAATTTCTTTCTCTTTTATCCATTTTTCTTTTTTTTGTCTCTTATTATTTTACTATACTATATATATATTATATATATATATAATATATAATACAGAATTTTCCTTATAGTGCCAATGTTTTACATTCATGGCTAGTTCGTATGTGCCTAACACAGACAGTAAAAATGACATGAAATTTATGTTATTTCTAATTTTTTTAGAATATCTCACACAAGTCTTTTCCGTCATTTTAATCAATATAGTAGCCAAATTACTTCTAGAACTTTAGATATCTTATGAATTACTTGTTAAATACTCTTTGTTCTAGAACAGAAATTAGTTCATCGTGACAATGAAGGAGGCATTAATAACACTTATCAATCATTTCGGAAACTACATAACAATAATATATAGCCCTAATTGAAGAAGTAAACACAATTATATGGAAAATGAAGATTCATAAATGACCATTAAATCAGGGCTCATTCAGAGTCAATTATAATCGATCTACATCACATTGAGTGACAGAATTCTTAATTGAGATTAACGGTAGGAAGACGAAGTATTTTATTATTCATAGTCATGAATTCTTATATCGGTTCACAAAATAAGAGCAGCGTGTTCACTAAAATTGTTGCTGGTTGCTTAATGCTTAACGTTATTGTTAAATGTGCTTAGTTTTGATTGATTATGTTAATGCTTCCTTACTCTTTAATCAAATATGACGATTTCTTTAATGACAGATTTTCACTTGGGGAGGGGGAGTTAAGTGGTGCTTAGTGACGATTTATTATGAATTACGTTTAGTTTAGTCAGTATGAAGATTATTGATGTATCTTAATGGTTATTCATTAAAGTTAACTTGATCAGTAATTATAAACGAAATTATATTCTTAGTATTTTGTAATAAAAAGAGTTTAAGGTATCCGACTACTTGCGACAACGTTTTTTAAAAAAATTGGCGATATAGGTTTTTTTTAGATTTGTTTACAACACACATTTTAAGAAAAATATGATGAAATTAAGAAGAGAAAAAGAAATTATTATTACTAAAAGGGGAAAAAAATTGGTAGAATGTTACAAAAAATTACGTAAAAGTGACCCATTCTCCAAGAAAAGTTTATCAACACATTTTTATTTTTTCAATTCTGATGTCTGGCTATGCTATTTGTATTTAAAATGACTTTCAAGATAAAAGATATTTAAATTTTTATAATATTTAAACTAGAGCACTTTATCTAGTTATTATATGAAATTGCTTTATAAAAAAAATTGTGATTATATTAACATAATAGACTATAAATTTTGTAATACAACAGTGATTGATAAAAATGAACGTCAAAACACTTCAACTTTTATGCAGAACATACACAAAAAAGTTTGATTAATTATATTCAAAACTTTTTTAGCAATCGCTCGTTTAAACATTTAAGAAAACTTATTTCGAGTAAAACGCGTTTTAAATGTTGACATTTTGCTGAACGGAATGACAACTGATTTTACTAAAACAATTTTAGTTTTTGTTCTAGTGAACGGAAAATAATAAACTTGGTATTTTTATAAAGCTAATAAGATGCCCTATAAAATAAAATTGTAAAAAAAAATTGTCATTTTTTTCAAAATTTACAATTTTAGGGTAGTTGGATACCTTATAAGTGAGCTTTATTTTTAATCAAGGAGTAGTTCTTATTAACTTTCTAAATGATTCCAGATTCTACGGTAACGTATTTTATGTGATATTTTATTCTGAAAAAAAAGTATTATCATTTAAACTCTTCATAGATAAACTAAACTTTATTTTAAGAACAATCAATTTATTATAGTAAACATAGTGAAAGAGTAAGAAATGTTAAGTTCTAAAAAGTGGAGAAATTGTTTTAAATCAGAATTAACATAAAACATTTTAGAAATAAAGAATCAACTAAAAAAACTCTCCACAAAAAAAGAAATATGAAAAATATACTAGAACAGAACAATCGTATACTGCCTTGTAGATGTCATATATTTACTCATCATTAAAACTCTAACTAAATTAATTATGAAACGCTTAAAATGAAAGAAAGGAGATACCAGAAATTAGAAAAGTTATGATGAAAAATATTTATTACTCATGCATACATTTTTATCCGATGTAAAAAAGTAGTGATGAAAAAAATGGACCATTTTTAAGCGCGACATACAACACGAACAAATATCTTAGAGCAAGACTGCTTTTAAATTCAGATGTAAAATATTACGTTACTGAAAATAAAATTACTTATTCGGTTCATATATAAATAATTATCCTAAATTTTAAAAATATCTATCACTAACACTTAATTAAAAGTTTCAAATGGCAGTGCCTGATTGGCAGTTCTATATTAGACAGTGCCTAATCCAGCATATACACAGCAACATGTGTTGATGTATACTAAATTAAATTCATATACATGTACTTTTGGCATCATTTAAGCTTTTAAAAGAATAAATTATCAATTCGAAGCATTTGACGCTCCAAAATTCATTTCATAGAATTCTCGCGAAATAATTAAATACAAAACTTTTTTGATCAAGAAAACTTTTAATACAATTTATTTTATTTAAGTTCTACTTTTGTTAAAAGTAGCATAAATAAAATATCCTAATATATTCAGAAGTTATAAAAGTTGAACAAAAATTGCTTGCATTTTTTTGTGGTTTCAGAGAGGACATATTGAAGAATGTTGACTTAATATAATGATGCAGAGCGAATTTTTAGGGATGACATTTTTGTCATGCATAAAAATATGGATTATTGCATATCAAACTTAATTAAACGAACAAAAATATTTCTGACTCAAGAGCAGCTATGTAAACTCTCAAGTATTTATGGGTTAAAAGAAAATTTAGCTCGAGCATTTAAGAATAAAACCACATAATAGGTTAATGGAGTTATTATGAGAGGAAATTTATACAGGGCATTTTAATCACCGTAAAGTCGATGAGAATTAAACGAGAGTTTTAATAGAGAAAGAAAAATATTGATTACATCCATTAAATGTCAAACATTCAATTAAAGTAAAACGAAACTGCTTAGAATGAAAAACTTTTAAATAAAATAAAATTTTTAACTGGTTTGAGCGTTAAACCGCGTGGACCTTTGAAAACTGACCGCAACTGCTTTGCCCGTACGTTGTACAGGCATCGATATTTTCTTCTTTCTATCTTTTATTTGTGCGTATATTTTAATTGTTACAGTGATATTATTATTGCTAGTGTTTTTAAGAGATGCAATTTGTCCACGTTGTGACGTTTGGAAAAATTAATGGTAGTGTGTGAGTTAAGAAATTGACATTGATTTATTTATGTTCACCGCTATTAATTATAGTATTTTAAATTATTCATACTACTGATTATTTGGTTACTACAGAATATATATTGTGAGGAAGGAGGGAAACACAAAAGATTTCCTTAGTGTTTCAAACGGACTGCCCCTCCATCATAGGCTTAGTGGGGCTTTTCTCAAGGCCATCGGTTGCTGGTGAGATGTCAGATGAAAATATCCCGCAATATTTAAACGTGCACGTGTGCACAGAAACGGTGTTGTGATATCTACATAAAGAAGCCGATTTTGTAGCTGTATGGAGCGAAACTGTCAAAACGCAATCTCTTATATCAATACATTTGATATACCTGCCTTCCACAAGATGATATCGCAAATTTCCCAGCCATACTTGCTCCATCTATTTAGAATTTTGTCCATATCGTTTCATTTCAAGATACGAGTGCAAATTTCTTGGAGTGGCTATCCTTAATTTTTGTAATCCGCCTAATTTTTCTACTTCTAAACAGAGAAACGTGCTTGGCTGACTTCCATATTTTTTGAAGTAGTTATTGAAACTTCTGTTGAATTTTCTAGGACAATAAGTAAATAAATAGCAGAAATACAATTGTAGTATTTGAAATAACCTTGCATTGCCCTTTAAAATAATATTAGCGAGCAAGACATAAATGTGCATTTGCACTGTAAAATGGAAATTTCAGGTCTTTGGGATACTTCCTATTCCCTTCGTGGGGTTGCCTTTTTGATAAACAATCATTACTCATAAAAAAATTATTTTGTATTAATTTTTGATACAGTTGCATAGAAATCTTTTATTGAGATTTTTTACTCCTTATAATATTAAAAAAAGGATTCCACTTAAAATTTAAAGCAGAAATAACAAAATATGCTACAAATATTGAAGATTTCTGTGATAATTTCGTAGAATTTACATTCTATCAAAATATCGCAACTCATAACCTTTTAAGCCATGTTGTCTTAAGGCATGCAATTCTTCTTTCCTAATAAGAAAGTAAGAAAAAGGCGAAAAAGCACACAAGACAACCTGATGTGTTTCTTATAATGATAAACTAAACCTCTTCTTTTGCCACGTTTCCCTTTTCCACAATCCAAAGCAATCAGGCTCCATTATGCACTGGTGAATATTAGGATTACCCAATGGCTCGCTGTAGATTTCTTTCTATTCATGGTATCGTTACACGGAAAGTATTCCACCGTTTGAGAATGTGTTGATCATAGAATTCTCATGGGAATGTTTGTTGTAGTGATTTTTCTATTGGTGGTTTCTTCCAAGAAAAAATAACCGCAGTTTCATGAAAAAAATATCTACATCTCAATGTGGAAGAAGATAACGGACGGAAAAATTAGATTGTTTTTGCCTCATGCATTCAGACAAGTTCTTGAGGGAGGAGGGGGTGGAGAGTGTAATCTTATTTTAGCGTTATCTTACTTTTCTGTAAACGTCTTTTTATAGAAAAGTAGGTATCAATGAAAGTAAAATCGCAATGTCTCCCAAGAGAGCTAACAGTTTATTTCGTTTCAAACACATGTTTGAATGAGGGCTACATTTTTCGAAACAAGAACCTAATTTTTCATTTTATTGAATCATACTTTATCAATGTGAAAATGAACACATTTTAAATGTATTTTTGGTGAAATAGGATAAATTGTTTAACTTTAAAAACAATTACGTATATTAACGTAATTGTTTTACGTATATTCTTTTTGAGCGGAAAAATTATAAACATTTTTCTTTGTTTTCGAAGGACGATGAATCTACAAATTTTTATATATATTTTTTAATATTTCTCAATGGAGTTAATTCGTGTGACATCATAGTCACATTTAATGATAACCACGTGTTTTCAGTCAATCAGTTCAAAAACTCATGTGACGTCATGATCACACGATAAAAGCAATCATCTGTTTCCAGCTAATCAGTTCATGCGTGTCGTTGTTGCCAAATATTGTTCTTTGTAGAAACTTTATCTTAAAAGTATTATTTATCAACAATAATAATGCGCAAAAGTATACTAACTGCATTTTATACAACAATACATGAATAAGTAAAAAAAAATTAATTTTAAAACATTTTTGAAAAAAGTTATTGGAATGGAATTGAAATTGTATGTAAGCTTTACAAATAGAATAGCAAGTTCAATTAGTTTAATTTCTGTTTTGAATTCAGTGATGAACACGTTTTTTCTTTACCTTGGGGCAGTCTTGAAATGAGCTCATTAGAGAAGTTCAGTAAAATATCTAAAAATCACGAGTTTGTACCTATTTTTAAAAAAAATTAAGTTGAATGAATATTTACAAAACTACGCGCACGCAGTTCACTATGAAGAAGCCAATGCACAATTTATTATCTAAAATAATACTTCATATTAATAGAAGAATATATTGAAATGATAAACATATGCTTTTACTGATTTTCAGCATGAATTTGAAATCAACTTTAGTCGCTCAATTACCCATCATATAATATTCACAGTGCCCACATATGCGATGCACCAACAAATACTACTCTTAATATAAATTCAGAGCAAATGATGCAAACATTTAATTAGTTTTGGTCTATTATTGCAATGACATAAATTTAATAGAGTATGGGTAAAGTTTCAGAACGTAAACCATCCTAATTGAATCCCTATTTGATGTTAAATGCATAACAATAGATCACTTAATTAATCGTAGCTTATTAATTAAATAAATATTTTAATTCAAATTAGTACAGAATTAAATGAATATATAACGTGCTCATTAAACCTGCTAGAGAGAAAAATTCTCAGAGATATACACTATTTCGCAAAAAAAAAAAAAAAAAAAAAAAAAAAACGAAGCACTAAGAAGGACCCCTCCGATTAGGATGAAATTTCGTAATCAAAGACATCTTGATTGAACATGCAAATGATAAAATTCTCAAGGCCAATGAACGTAAATTCCGGTTGTACTGCGCATTTCAGTTGAGCAACTCACAAATTATAAAACCGGTATAATGCAGGCGAAAAATTGATCTTCTTTTCATTTTCGCCGTTGTGATTCCCTAGAGAAAAACTAATGATGCCATCGCGACCTTTTCGAAGAGCTTATAAGTAACTCAATGACTTCGAACGTGCTCACATTGTCGGAATGCGTGAAGCTGGATAGTCATACCGAGCAATAGGTTGTCACCTGCAACGTACTGAAACAACTGTATAAAGAATTCTGGCAGCAATGGTTGCTGTGAGGAACTTATCGAAGAAAAGAAAGCTCTAGAAAGTCAAGATGCATAAATGTGAGGCAAGATCGGATAATTGTCCGACAGGTCTGAACTTCTCTATCGGTGTCAGTGTCTACTATTGAACGTACTATAGCCTCTTCACTACCCACCATGGTACCTTCCACCATTTCATAGAGATTGGCTGAAGCGGGGTTAAGATCATAGTGGTCTTTAAAACGTCTTCCTTTGACCCCACAACATCGGTTAAATCATATGGATTGATGACACAACCAATCATCGTGGCTTCCATGGGATTAGCATCGCATAGTGTTAAACAATGAATCTCGCATTATTTTTGAAGCAGATTTCCATCATTTCTGAGTCTAAAGAGCCTCGCGCCAACCGTTTCAATCAGCCTTTGTCTTACAAAGGCATACAGCCATAACCACTGGTGTGACGGAGTGGGGTGCTATCTCATACGACAACAAGTCATCTGTATTCATTCTCCAAACATCTTTAACAGTTCAACGATATCCTGATGCTATCCTGTGGCCTGTTGAATTTTTCTTCATTGCACGTTATCCAGTGGCCAGTTTACAAGATCATACCAGGCCCCATACCACTCGCATATCTCTGGACTCGCTTCGTGCCGTTAATTTTCTTCCTTGGCCACCAAGTTCACTACATCTTCCACCAATCGAATATGTCTGGGGCATTGTAAGATATCATATTCGGGTACCCCAAAATATCACAGATCTGAAGCAACAACTGGTGAATGCCTGGCAGAATGTATCGCAAAATGACAATGGGAAACTCTCTCACGCTTTATTGAGACGTACACAAGCATTAATCGCCGCCAGAGGCGGTTCCACCAACTACAGATTTGAACATTCAACCTGCAATAGAGAACCGTGGATGGATCCTATTGCCTTGATATTTTTCATAATCTTATTATCTGTGTAAGAGCAAAATACATATTTGATATCATGAAAAATCTTCTCTCATGTGGCTTCAAATTTTTTTGCAAAATAGTGTATTTACCAAGTGCTGGATGCAGGACGATGAAGAACCAGATATAATATTGAACTGTACAAATTTTATCGTCAACCACATATAACACGTCATCCGTAAAAATAGATTAAGATGGCTTGACCAAATTTAAAGCAGCTCAAAAATAATATCATGACATTTAAAAAACCTAAGGGAACCCGATCTAAAGGAAGACCCCCAACTAGAAGACATTGAGAAAAACTTAAATACTTTATAAATAAAAAAAATACAGAAATTTCGCTAGCAATAAAGGACGCTGGAAGAGGTACACGTGGTTGAGACAGCCAAGATATGCATCGGATTGTTATGCTTTTGAAGAAAAAGACAATAAGTATTCAATAGTCTTAAGTAAATAAAATATTTTAAAAATTTATAAGCATTTAAACCTCATATTTTAATGACTCAGTCCTGTTGTCAAAACGTATTATGAATCCGAAAAATTACACGTTCAAAAATTTACGTTTCGGAAAAGAAATATATATATTTCAGAATCAATTTTAAAAAGCAAAATAATAATAATAATAATAACAATTCATGCATAGAACAGTTTTAGACATTTAAGGACATTGCTTTCTTTTTGTTGAAATATGGTGCGTTTTAAATATCCAGTTCTTTCATCGATCATGATATGTATGTTTTTCCGAAGCCATATATATTTTGCTCTTTTTTTTAAAAAAAATCAGATCTGTGTCTTTAACATTTCTTCGTTCCTGCATTTAAAAGCTGATTTCCCACGAGGTATTTAAATACATAACTTTTCCTAATATTCCATTAACATCCTTATGAATAGAAGACTCAACATAAAACTTTATACAACATACTTTTATAACAAAAACATAATTGCAACAAGATGCAGTTCTGATGACATAATTACATGCCTTAAAAAGAATTAAATATCATTATTTTAAATTCCATAAATTATATACAGTAATACCTCGACTTACGCAACTCCCACTTACGTGAATACGGAGTTACGTGATTTTTAAATCTCATCGATTTGTCTCTTGCTTGAGAGCTACACAACTCAATTACTCAATCCCCGTCTACTGTTTAGCTAATGTACATATTCAGACGTATGGCGTGGTATCGAAGTTTACCCATAATAATGTATTTAATTATATCCTTATAATACAATTAATAAAATTAAAAGTGGATAAGGATAACGTTCAAGGACTTCTGAATTCCCACAATTAGGAGCTGACTATTGAAGAGCACATAGAAACGCATGAGCAAGAGCAATATATTGAAGACGTCTATAGACCTAGTTCAATCAGAAGATCGAATGACGGTTGTAAATTTGGCAGATGTCTTCAGTTTAATTGAAAAAGGGTTATAAATTTTTAAAAAATACACTACAAGGAAGATTTTTTTTTCAATAAAACAAAGTATAAAAAAATATTAGCATGTAGCGAGGAAATTTTACCTGTGGGGGGGGGGGAGTCTTGAGCGGCAGACTACTTTGTCAGATTTTATAAAATCTTCTACATCAAAATAACCTCGGTTTATAATTTTGTATTTGTTATCTACGATTGTGACGGATCTATACGTGACCTCCTGAATAACACTCTTGGGGGAAATTTTGGGGCTAGCTTTCGCGTAAATTTACAGCCCTCCCTCAAGAAGAAACCTTGATATGTAGATTAGTTTGACAATATAAAATCAAGGTTTCGTAAATGTAAGATAGAAGGAGCAGAAGAACTGTTGCGGTGATATGTAGGTGGGATTTATTTCATTATCACAACGTGAGCTAAAGAGGGAGTTTGCAACTATAATAAATTAGTGGATTGAGAATTAATAATCCATGATAGAGTAGATTAAATTAAATTAAGCAGATTACTAGCGCTTGTTTACTTAGTGTAGATTGCTCTCTTTATATCACTCCTAGGGTCTCCTCTTGTAGTTTCACTTGTGGTTTATTAGTGTGCTTGAATAGTAATAAAATAATAATTATTATGGGAGTATCTGGTAATGTTTTGTCCCCCCCCCCACCTTCAGGTAGGCAGGACGGTGAAGGAGCGACTTCAAATAGAAGTTTCTCACAAGATTCCATTAAACATTTTTTAAGGGCAGTTCTTGACTTACGTGGTCATCACTCAGTTTCACCAATCACGTAAGTGCGGGGAATTACTCTACTACAAATCCGTTATGAAAATCATTGTTAGACAGTAAAATAAATGACTTATTTAAACTATGTTGCCTAAACTGTTCCATTATTAATTAATTTGTAAGTCCTTATCTCGTGCACTTTTAAAGTATTTCTTTCAAAACTACCATTTGAACTGTAAGGAATAGCTTGAATTTTGAATAGAATATTAGTCTTTTGTCATGGGTTTCATATACACTTTTTCATATGGTTAATTCTCATAATTAGTAGTTCTAAAAATCATATTTCCACTAAAACAATGCTTTAACAATTATGCATCTTTTATTGCACAGCATATACAAAAATTATTTATCTTCTTTCCAAATATTTTTTATTAATTTTAGTTACCTATTACTCTAATAAATTTTTATGTCAAAGTCTTGTTTCCAAAGTCTTATTTTAAAAATGAAAGTTAGAAATCGCGGAAAGTCGAAAATGCTATTTTAATTACAAACCTTATGATCAACTAAAAATATTATTTAATATATATTTATAACCAAATCTTCATGAAGACAACTTCATGAAAAATTTCCGTATCAAATATAAAAGCAATAACTATAAATATAAATACATACATTGCCATAAAAGTTTGCGCACCAAGAGAGAGTTGTCAATTTCAATAAAGGAAATTTTACGTATGTAATTGCTACTTGATGTAAGTTAGTAAATACAGAATCGAAGCAAAATGATATTTTTTGTTGAAAACAATTACAAATAAATGAAGGTTTTAGTACTCGTTGGGCCCCTTTTAGCCTGAATGCATGATATGATACGTTTGGGCACTGTGCATACAAGTGCGTATGATGTCCTGCGACATCTCATTCCACAATTACAGTAATCGCACATCTAAATTGATCAACTAGCAGACTGTCACACTTGGTAACCTAAATGATCTTAAAAAGGCTCATCGGTGATAAATCTTGGGATCGAGCAGAGCAGGGAAAGGAAGAAATGTGGCAGAGGCAACCTTGTGAGCAAGTAAACCTACGCTCAATTAACTCCAGAGACTGGCTGGCGTGTGAGCAGACATTCCTCATGAAATCTGTTGTAGACAGTTTGGCGCCTGGAAGATGCATCATCTGTTGTTGTTCTTGCTCATCTCCTAGTCTACCCAAACTAGACCAGTTCATGAATGCACTCACTCTTTAAAAGTTCAACACCTTTAGAGTGTTTTCATAAAAATCTTGTTTTGTAAGTCCCAGGCTGTCAAGAATGTATTTTGGAGATGCCTGGCAGGCAGAACAACTTTGTTTCCACAGAGTCCGGAGTTGGCTACCCCGGAAAAGAGTTAAAATAGTTTGTTCCTACTTGCTGTATTGAAGGAAAGAGAACCTTCTGAGGTGGCAGGTGTTATCACGTTTTATGGCAACATTCATCAAATATGCCACTCTCAGGGCAATCTTATGTGCATATGTTCGATTCCACTGCATCTTCGTCGTATTTAGCAATAGTATTGTTTGTAACATTTCGTTGAAGAATGAGGTCATCAGATCCAGGATATGCTTCGTTCTGCAGGCATATTTGATTAGCTGATATTCTTGATCTGCGCTTCTTCAATAGTTTCGATACTGTAATCTATTATTGATACATATACGGAGTGAACCAGGAAATAATTTGATCATATGCAACAGCAAATTTAACCATCTGCGTTTGTTTTTTACTCCTACCCATCCATGATTGGTATTTAACTTTTTTTATTGTGCTTATTGTGCACATTTCGCCATTGTATTGCAATTTTGCTTATTAAAAGTGTAAGAAAAGCTCCGTAACTTTGAAAAAAAAGTATGCAGATCTTAAAGGATGATAAAAAGAAAAAAATAAGGTCAAACATATAAGTGTAAATGTTTTAGGAAAGATATTTTAGAAATATCTCATTTATATTTTTGACCTGCCCTCATATATCCAACACTAATTATTTTTGCTACTTCAAACTGTTGAAACTTATATATCTACAAGTATGAGAAAAAATATTCCAATACATTGTTTAAGTTTGTTAGTCAGGAAGGCGTCGGAATTTTTTTTCTTCTCAAATATGTCTGCAAAACTTCTCTAACTAAAATGTATTTTCTAGTTGATACTTTCTTCATTTGCAATTCTGGTTCGAAAGAGACGATAACATTTTACTTTGATATTTGCATGTTCTCTTTGTAGATTTATGTGAATAGGATAACCCTCTTAGCCCTTTTTCATTGATCAGAGGTGGTTTCTCAAATTTTGAAAATGAGAACCATATTTTTCATCGTCTATGATTACAAGCAGGCAATAGAAAGTTCTGAAATTCGTATTCTCTTTTTGTTTTTTCTTAACTTCAACAACATAGTTTTCAAATTCTTGCATACCTCTAAGCATTCCCTTAAAAATTCATTTATGGGTTCTTTTCCAAGATGCATTTGAAATGGCATCTTTTATTTTTTGACATTAAATCCATAACAATTGAATTGAGCATATAAATCATTAAAATGAAGACACTTAGAAATAATTTAAATTTAATTTTAAATAATATATTTTTCCTGCTAGAAATCTTTTTAGTTGTTATATACAAATTCAGCAACCCTTCACATTCTTTTTCTAATCATTGATTAAGGATAATAACTTGTCATCCATTAAAAATTCATTGATTTATTTGAATATTATGGATGAAATAATGATTTACGCATGTCATCTGTAATCCTTCAAATTTTTTTTCTCCGTACGGACTACCCAAATCTGGCCAAAACTAATTTGCCCGTACGATATACGGGTACTAATACTTTTATCTTTCTAACTTGATTGGCACATATTTTTAACTTTTATAGTGAGATTATCGGTGCTAGTGTTTTAAGAGATGCACTTTATCCATGGTACTAAAATACTTCTCCTCCGGATTTATTTATAGTTATGGTGAGAATTTTCATTGAAGGCAGGAATTTAGATTCTTGGAAATATCCGATAAAGAAAAGAGATTAGCAAAGCAGTGTGCAATTTGTTGCTGAAGAAGAAATAAAAATCCAAAAATAATCCAGAGAAACCGATATTACATTGAAATGTAGGAATTAATATTACACAATGCTTCAAATTGTTATAATATTATATATATATCAACACACACACAATATCCTCATCCGTTTGAAAATGAGATACAGACATGAAATATTTTTTGGTAAGTATGAGAGAAATTCTTTTGAGATATATAAAACATCATTTATATATAGCTTTCAGAGTGTCCTTATAAAAAGCAAATCTTTAGGGTATTTTATGTTCTACAATTGTAAAATAAAAAATAGTGTGCAAACTTTAAAATGGCAAAATAAAATAAAATTCTTTCATTTTCGCATTATGTTAAATATTATTCTAGTTATATACAATAAAAAAGGCGTTTTTTTACATTTAAGGGAATGAATGATGTTAAAGAGTTAAAAGCAGCAAAAGGTTTAATTGTCATGGATCTCGTAATTTCGAACCACAGTTAAGTAATAAAGACAATATCTGAGAGAGCAACCAACTCTCCGAACATTCACAACTTTCTAACAGAATTAGCCCTTCTACATGACTGTTCTTTAAAGGCATCAGGGCCACAAAAACAAAGCGGGCAGCAAGATTGTAATAGACTTGGTTAAAGCTGTCTGTACCTAGAACGTATCACAGAGATTAGCACTTCTTCTTAAAGTGTATAGATTAATTATGCTACAAATGCATAAAAATGTGACAAAACTATTAAAAATATAATTAAGAAACTTCTGGCGAATTTTGGATCAAAAGAAGTATTTTTATTTTTAGAAACATATCTTGTAATAATATGAATTTATCAAAATTTCAATATAATACTTTCATAAACTGACCATAGAAATGGGAATCCTGAAAATTGTTACTATATTTTTTATAAAAATTGATATCATGAAATAATTTTTCCATTAGATATTGTGTGCAAATTTTGTTGAGATTACAAAATTAATTGATACATAGAAATTACGTTAGTCTTCAATATTAGTTATTACAAATATCTTTGAAACTGTAAATTCTAGTTTTTCCTTACTCCCTTTATATGAATATATATGAAGAGAACATTTATTTTAAAAAGTATTAATATTAAAACAAAACAAAAGTTAAATTATTAGGAGATTGTATCCGTTATCCCTGGGAAAAATCTCAATTGATGCATTCTTCTTAGTGAAATCAAATCTTAGTTCTTCCGTTCCTATGTTGAATTTTAAAAAATATTATATATTTATAAAACCATATATTAGCCATTTTAATTATTCTTTTCCCAAGGTAAATTAAAAAAAAAATTCAAAAATTTGGATAGAAATCCAGATAGATAGATTTTAATATAATCAGTTGATAAAAATGCCCGTGGAAAAATTTCTCGAGGAAATAAATTATCGTAAGCAAAAACAGACCATGGCGGTATGTGAATTAATATAAGTCAGAGCTGTGCGTCGTGGACGGGAAAAATGATAGAAACGCAGCATGATTGTTCATAAAATTTAATAAAATACCAAAATTGGTAAAGTTTTTTTTCTCCTTTTCTTTTTAAAAAAAGGATCAAATTCTCTTTCCATAACCGTATGAAAATCGTATCGCTTGGGTCGATAGGTTTCTGAATTAAGGAACTAATACATGAGAAAAAGTAAAAAAATTATAGTTTTCATTGTCTTTTTTTTAAATAACTAAAATGCGATTAATTAGTTTGTATTCATAAAAAAGTCAAACTTCATAATCAATTTTTAAAACTCTAAGATGTTTCAGTAAGAGTAAATTTTGAAATTTCTTTCGAGAACTAAATGATGGTGATCGAGATAGTGAGTATTAAAATAAACTCAACAGATAATTAAAAATATATATGTTACCATTAAATTATATAGTTCCGTTATTTCATAAAAAACTAGGTATTTCATGAAATAACTAGACAAGTCAGTTAAAGTGTATAATAGATGAATTTCATACTTTACCTAGTTATTCTAAGAAATAACTTAGATAGACCGTTAAATGGAAAAATAAACAATTTCTAAGTACTTTTATAAATTAATTGATCATAAATGGCTAAAATCTCTAAACAAATACATTTTCTTCCTATTGTGGATGATTAATTAATAAATAATAAGTACAAAAGCAGATCATCTATTATTGTTCATATTGCAAACATTAGTTAAACGGAAAGGGGGGAAAGAGCATGTTTTTAATCTGTTATTGGCACAACTAACTTTTCTACTCCTTTCAAGGATATCATTCTGCTGGAGTAACCAACAGTTACATGGTATTTTTTTCTGTGCTGTTTTAGCACTTTCTACTTTTCTTATCAAAGTTAATAATTTTTCACGAGTAAGTCAGCACTGTTTTCTTTGTACCACGCTTATTTATACAGATTCAAATTTCTCTTGCATTAAATCTTATTTAAAGGTTGGTCTTCCATTCCTGTAGAAGGCATTGCTTGAAAACGGGTTGCCAAGAAATATTGTTAATAATTCAAAATGTAAAACGCTAACATATATATACCGCCTAAATTCTACGTTTAAAATCAACGGAATGAAGGGTACACACACACGTCATTGCAGAGAAGCTACCAGGTGTTCAAAAATAACTAAAAACAGTTAGAATCGGTTCAAGAACTTTCGAGTGCTTTATTCATACTTTAACGATCAAGTAATCGTTATTCTATAGAATACCTAATTAAATCGTATAATTCAATAATTTTTGTATGCTTTAACTGACTTGTCTAATTATTTCATGAAATACCTAGTTATTCTATGAAATAACGGATTTCACATTTTACCAGTAACATATATATAAGTAACTTTTCAAAAGATTTCTTCCAGGTACACACCGTCATCACCCATAGTTTTAACTTAGCTTATTTATATGTAGAAATATAACTTATTTGTTATACTTTTTGTTCTTAAAGCTTTCTCTTTTTGGTTCATCGTGTTAATTCTTACATAGTGAAGGAGGAACTGAATAAAGGCAAAAGCATGTCATTACTATTATTATTCTACCAGAGAAGAGAAGTGAGAAGAAATTAAATTTGCAGATGTTATTACCGGAAAGTTTTGTATCATGAAATTTAGAAATAATTTACAAAAATAATTCACTCCCAATTCAATTTTTTTGCTACAAAAAAAAATATATATATATTATAATTTCTTATTAGTTTAAAGCATATTTCAAGGCAAGGAGGATTTTAAATCGAAAAATTAAAATTTTCTCTTAAATACTAAGGAATTTAGTCTTAAATACTAAAGAAAAATAATTTGGGAAAAAAGGAAATATTTTCTTAAAAAAGAAAAAAAAATGAAGAAAAGAAATTTTAAACGTTATGATGTGTTTAACAAAAAAAACACATCAGTTAATTGACTAATTAATAAATATTTTTAAAGTGCTTTTCCGCTATTTTTCACAAATTTGTTTTCTTAATATATTCAGCCTTCATAGTATCGATTTGTTTATTTCAAACATTCAGCATTTCACTAATAGATAAGATAGTTTAGAGTAAATTAAGTAGTAAACTTGTGAGCTCAATGCTGAGAGTGTTAATAATAGTAATTGGCGAAATAAACTTTTTTTATTCCGCAGATTAAACAAATATTTTTTTACAAAAAATACAGTCCTTGAATTTATTGATTCAAATATTTTCCTATTATATTTTTAAATGTAATTAGTTATTTTAAGCATAATCATACATTGTCTGACCTACCAAAGACATGACATAGATAAGAGAAGAAATAGCTTGTGTATGCATAAAATTGAATAACAACATAAAAATTCCAGTTTAAATTTTCTATTTTTAACTATTTCGTCACGGATATTTCTGACACTTCGTTCACTGAAGGCTAATAATCTCTTTGGACTTAAGTGCCTCGAAATTTCGTGACAGTGATAAATCCATTAACATAATTGTCCCTTTCAGAGCAATATCAGAATATATACATGAACTTGATTCAATATTCTGGTAATGGTCTCCAGGTTAAGAGCATTTAAGGGGTCATCCAATATTCGGTTAAATTAACACTGACAGGAGAACTCAGATTTGAAGATGACAACGATCATTTCCCTTCTACAAAAGCTTTTG
>BMAO01037351.1:0-33205 GCA_019973975.1 Trichonephila clavata
GAAGGCAGTAACAACAAACTGATATGGACAAGTTCTACCGTAAAACTTACTATGGGGGCGCTACAGTCATCAGTACCCTTTTCTTCTTCCGGTTAATGCAAAATCTCCATTGCTTTGAGCTAAAAAAAATTAACAAGGTATATTTTACAAAAGATACTGAAATAAATACTATGAAATTCTGAATCTGAAATTTACAGATCATCTTCTATCCATATAGTGCAAAAAAAGTTTCAAAAACTTGCATTAAAAGTTTGAAAAACTCAGTTGAATTTCGATGTTTTCCCATATATTAACATTACACCGGAAGTAAGTGGGGGTTCCACTCAATGTTGTTGTTTACAAAGAAGAACTTGTCCATACCACTAAATCTTTTTTAGAAGTTTTCCAAGAAGTGAATGTTAGGAGACTAATGCTTCACCATAACAATGCACTTTCCCAAACAGCCAGATTAACAGAATTAAGTTTCTTCAGCAAAAACGAATTAAAATGATAGAATGTCCACTTTTTTCTCCAGATCTAGCTGTGTGTGTGAGTATGTGAAATTATTAATGATGAATTACATATGAAAAAAGTAGTTTGTCATTGGGTTCCCCATAATCTAACTGAGCACCAAAAAATGGAGCGTGTCAGAATCAGTAAAGAAATCCATAAAATGCTAAATGATGTTTGCCACGCATCATTTCTAAAACTGTAACAGGTGATGAAGCGTACATACTTTTTTTGACGTTCCAACACGTCAAGAAAACAAAGTATGGGTCTTTGAAGATGATCCCACGCCGACAATAGTGAAAAGACAACGAGCAACGAAAAAAGGAAAGCATGCCATTTTCGTCAGAAGTACAGATTGGCCAAAGCCATCAAGTTGGAAGGACAGTAACAGCAAACTGATATACCACTAAATCTAATCCAGAAATTTTCCAAGAAGTGAATGCTAGGGAACTAATGCTTCACCATGACAAGGCATCTTCCCATACAAACGGATTAACAGAGTTGAGTTTCTTAAGCAAAACAAATTAAAATGTAAGAGCATCCACCTTATTCTCCGGATCTAGCTATGTGTGACTTTTGGTTATTTTTTAATCTAAAAAAGAACTTATGTGGATGTTTTCATTCAGAATAAGAGATTGACGGGGCTATAAATGAATTTTTTACATCTATTCCAAGAAATGAATGGTTTGAGCCATTTCGTCTGTGGAAAATTCGTCTACAAAAGTGTATTGATGCTGGAAAGGACTACTTTGAATACTCCTAAAATTTTGTAAGCATAATTTTAAAAACCTAGGTATATCTCTGCAAAATTTCAGAATGATCCTCGTATAAAGAAGAAATACGACTCTCTCTCTCTCATCACGATTTCTTCGAAACTATTCAACCTATACACTTGAAATTTCGTAGGCATGTTCCTGTCTAAGAGTAGAGATCCGCTAAGAATGGATTTTGAAAAAATCGACCCCTAAGTAGCATTGCGGTGCTTTATAGTTAAACTAGCTGTTACCCGCCCGCTTCGCTGGGTATTTCCTGATGTTTTATAAATATTTGCTGGTTATATATATGAATAAATTATTGATATTTAAGTCCTGCCATTAAGAATTCGATTGTTTTGAAAAATATACGCCCCTTACGCCCCCTCAACGCCACTTGGGCGTCTATTTTCACGAAACGCATTTTGTGGCGTATCTCTATTCTATGAGAGGAATCTGCTTACCAATTTCAAGACTGTGCATCTAATAGTTTAAAAATCGGAATAATTATTTATATCTCCCCTTAACCCTCCGCAACACCCCTTGGGGGTCATTTCCCCAAAACCCATGTAGTGGATATTTACTCCATGAAAGAAACATGTCTATCAATTTTCAAGCAGGTTGGTCAAGTAGTTTAAAAACGAAAATATTTATCTATTACGCCCCTTAAGCCCCGCAACGCCACTTAGGTTTCGATTTTCCCGAAACCCATTTTATAGCTTATATCTACCTTATAAGAGGAATCCACTTACCAAATTTCAAGACTATACGTCTTATAGTTTAAAAATTGGAATAATTATTTATATCTCCCCTTAACTCCCCATCCCCCGCAACACCTCTTGGAGTCAATTTTCCCAAAACCCATTTTGTTACGGATATTTACTCCATGAAAGAAACATGCCTACCAATTTTCAAGCTGGTAGGTCAAGTAGTTCAAAAACGAAAATATTTATCTATCACGCCCCTAAATCCCCCGCAACGCCACTTGGGGGGCTATTTTCCCAAAACCTATCTTGTAGCTGATATCTACTCTATGAAAGGAATATATTTATCAAATATAAAGACTTTGCGTCTCATAGCTTAAAAATGGAAATAATTATCTATAACGGCCCCTAAGCCCCCGCAACGCCACTTGGGGGTCAATTTTCACCGAACTCATTTTGTAGGGGATCTCTACTCTATGAAAGGAATCAGTTTACCTAATTTCAAGATTGAACGTCGAGTAGTTTAAAAATGGAAACAATTATTTATAACGCCCCTTAACCCCCATAACGCCCTTACGATTCAAATTTCGCAAAAAATCCGTTCTTAGCTGATCTCTACTCCATGAAAGGAACATGTCTACCAAATTTCAAATCTGTAGGTTGAATAGTTCCGGAGATATCGTGATTAGTCAGTCAGTCAGTCAGTGAGTCGCTTTTCTCCTTTATATATATAGATAATTCCCGCCTTTGAACTTATTAGTGAGTAGTGAGTGAGTGAATATTAACGTCGCACTGCTTAGTAACACGAGGGCTTTTGGCGACGGTCCGCGTAATTTTGAACCATGGTCAAGTGAAGCGGACGACACCTGAGCTGGAACCTCCCTCTCCTAACTACAACACCATGCCAACGGGAGGACGTTTGAGCTCTCGACAGTTTTAACGTGCATCGCTCCCCTACACGGCGGGTCTTTAGTGGTACTGGGATCGAACTCATGGCACGCTAGCCATGATCCGATGCCTAGACCACTTGGCTACCGCGGCCACTTGAACTTATTAGACGAACAAATTTTAAAATTAGTAGGCACGCTCCTTTCATGGAGTAGAGATCCTCTACAAAATGGGCTTTGTAAAAATCGACCCCCCCCTCCAAGTGGCGTTGCAAGGTTAAGGGGAGTAATAGAAAAGAAAATTCCTGTTTTTGACTTATTAAACCCACATACTTGAAATTTGTTAAGCTTGTTTCTTTTATTGAAATTTTATTCTTTTCTTTTATTTTTTTGTTGAATCTTTTATTTCTACTAAGAATGAATTTTACGAAAATTGAGTCCTACGGAGGGGAAGTGGGGAGTATTGGACATATTTGATAAAAAAAAATTCCCGTTTTCGAACTACCAGACTTACAATAATGAAAATTGGTAAGCATGTTTCTTTGCTGATTTGAAATCCGCTAAGAACGGGTCTTTCGGAAATGAACTCTTATGGGGCTTATTGATAAAAGATGTTCCATTTTTGAACTCTTAGATTTAGCCTTTAAATTCGGTAGTCATGTATATTTTATTGAATAGAGATCCACTAAAAATGGGGTTTTGGAAATCCATTTTAGGGGAAAAGGTTATGTTGCGTAAAAGATAATTCTAAAATTTTAGAAATTATGATTCAGAATTTTTGCCCTTTTTAAATCAAGGGATGAGAGTTATAATATAGAGTTAAATATAATCGAACTTTTAATGCTAGGACTTAGATATCAATAATTTATATTTATTTATAAGCAGTATATATTCTACAATATTTAAAAATACCCAGAAAAGCGGGTGGGTAACGGCCAGTGACATAATAAATGAATTGTTCATTCTTATGAAACTCTCTTAGGTTTACCAATAGCTAACATTCACTTAAGGTATCTGACTATCCTAAAATTGTGAATTTTTCCAAAAATTGTCAAATTTTTTAACGATTTTGTTTTATAGGCCATCTTATTAGCTTTAAAAAACATCAAGTTTACTTTTTTCCTTTCAATAGAACAAAAACTACAAGTGTTTTAGTAAAGGCTGATGCATTACTTTAAGCAAGATGCCATGCTTTAAAACGCTTTTTACTCCAAATGTGTTTCTTTTGAAAATGCTCAAACGGGGGCAGCAATTGCTAATAAGTTTTGAAAATAATTAACTGAAATTTTTTTGTATATTCTGTATAATATAATAGAAGTATTTTAACCTTCAGATATATCAACCACTGTTTTATTACAAAATTTACAGCCCCTTATGTGAATATAATCAATGTTTTTAAAGCAGTTTCATATAATAACTAAGATAAAGTGCTCTAGTTTTTGTAAAAATTAAAGTATCTCTTATCTTGAAGGTCATTTCAAAATTGAATAACATAGCAACACATCAGAATAGAAAAATTGAAAATTTGTTCATGAACTTTTGGGCCAGAATAAGCCTCGTTTAGAAATAATTTTTTGTCAATTTTTACCCATTTTTCTCAAATTTTAGTAATAATAACTTCTTTTTATCCTCGTAATTTAAGCATATTTTTCCGAAAATGTACTTAACAAATCCAAAAGAAAAAAAATCATATTTTTATTATTTAAAAAAAAAAAGTTGTCGCAAATAGTCGGATACCTTAAAGGGCGTTATTGATAACCATTGCCGTTTGCGAACTATTACGCTTAAAAATTTGTCATGTACATTTATTTTACTGAGCAGAGATCCACTGTTATATATATATATATATTTATATATAAACATTATATATTCACATACCACATCATGAAATACAGAGCGAAGTGGGAGCGTAATGGTTAGTAAAAGTACATTTATACATCATGAAATTCCAAGCGAAGTGTGTGGATTTCGGCCAGGGACATAATAAATGACTTGTTAATTCTTATGAAACTCTTTTAGATTTATCAATAGGTAATATTGACTTAAAATTTTTTCATTATTGAATTGAGGTAACATCTCACATATATAAGTACCTTCTTTACACAGAATTCTACTGCTTGTTCACCCAAGCAATTCCTAATTCGATTTTGATTTTACTACCTGAATTTTCGGTAGCCTTTGAGAGATTCCAAAACCGATTAACAAGTAGTGGCAAGAACGCTACCTCCGGAAGACCTTAGCCAAACAGAAAAAAAGTTGAATTAATCTGCTAGTCAAAATGAACCTCGCGCTTTAGTACGACGGAATTAATTAAGGCCCAGGTATATACGACCCATAAAGCAGTCGTCCCTATTAAGGGGCGCGATGCCTCAGAGAGGTCGGTCCATTGACGGTCCTCATTTACTTAGCGCCCTAATTTATTCATTGGTCGTAGGGCGAGCATAATGACGGCAGGCCCTTTAATCAGTTGGGTGACGAGAAAGACCAGACTGCGACGTGTCGCTAGTTGGGAAAATTACGTTCGCACATTAGATTTAATGGAACTCTTCAGCGAACGGGGGAGGGGGAGAAACTTTAATTAATTTATATCCGTAATATACGAGGAAATTTGTGGGGGGGGTTGTTCGTTTCTCTTCGGCTACTTGCCGGAATGGGGTTTTTTATAGGTGAAATGCGTGGTTCTGCTTTTTTTTTTTTAAGTGTGTATTTGAATTTAGATGGTAATTTGGAGAAGTTATTTGAATTGAAACCGTTATACCTGTTTGTGGAAAGTGTAAACTGTTAAGCAATGAGAATTGGTAAAAGTGTTAATAAAAAATAATTACATCGGAATAATGAAATCATCTTGAATTGTAGAGAATTTATTACAAAGTAATTTTATGTTCAAATGCTGATATATTTAAAATATTGTCAAATCTATTTAATCTAAAAATATAAAGTACTTTAATTAGATTTGAAGCATGCAGTTCAATGAACATGGACGCGATTGGTTGAAAAAAATAGAATGAAGGAATTTGATTTCAAGAAAGTTCTATAACCTCTGAAAAGCTTCTGAAATCGAAAATAAGGAAAATAATCATTTTTATGAAACATTGTTTCAAAATAAATAATTCCATTATCGTTTGTTGGAGTTGTGTATGGATACAATAATGCTACATTGAACGTAAAAGCAAGCAATAATTCCGTGGATTAATAATTTTTAACAGATTATTTTAAGAGAGCCGCAGAATATGTAAATCAAGGGAAAATTTAGCCGATGCCATATTATGCCACCTTAACAAACAATCGTATCTTTATAATAGAATGTGATAGAGATGTCTATATATGAAACTCCACAAATTTTTTTATGGATGTCATAATTGTTTTAGAGGTAGTCAAGCTTTTGAGGTATATACATCGAATTATACACTGAAAAGCCAAAACATAATGCACATCTATTCAATAACACGTTGCACCACTTTTTTGCCAGCAAAACAGCTGCAACTCGCCTTGGCATGGGCACCACAAGTTCTTGGTAGTGACTGAAGATATTTGATAACATGAAGATATTTGAACCCAACATGAAGATATTTGATATATGAGCTGCCTTTCTATGAAAACCCAAATGTACCTTATCAGATTAAGATCCATCGAATTGGGTGGCCAAGATATTAATTGGAGTTCATTTTTATGCGCTTCGAACCCTTCTAACCTTTTGACATGGGACAATGTTCTGCTAAAAGATCCCATTTCCAGTTTAGAAAGCAGACATCATATAGGGATGTAACTGATCCGCCACTATACTCAGATAGTCTATTTCCACAGTCTTTTCCATCAGAATTAAGGGTCTCAGAGACCCCCATGAGAATGTTCTCCGAAGCATAATAGTGCCATCACCAGTCTGTGTACATGGAGGAAGCAACTGCTCAACTGTGAAAGGCGATGCGCCCCGGCACAACCGTCGATGTGATGGAGGAGAAATCGTGATTCATCCAACAAGAGAAAACTCTCTTTCATTTATTTATGGTGAAGTCTCAAATGTGCATCAATGAGCCCACTCTAGGCATTGTTGGCAATGGCGCTGGGTCAGCAGAGGCCCAGGAGTGGGACGTCTGCTGCACAGTCCCATATCCAACAGTGTCCACTGAGCTGTGTGTTCTGAAACATTAGAACTTTGACCTGCAGCGTCGATTTTGCTTTGCCAAGCTGGAAAATTGCGTCGTTCCATTTTTTTTTTTTTGATGATGCACAGACATCCATCAGCCAGGTGTCTACTTCTAGATGTTATTTATCCACTTTGCACAAACACCAAACACAGCAGAATACAAACATTCTAGTTTTGGAGATACTTGTGTTCTGAGTTTCGGCGTTACAATCTAGGTTCTTTCAAATTTGCTTAGACTAGCCGTCTTTCCCCTCACTCGCAAAAATATAAGTGCGAGAATAATAACTTACCTTCTCCGGCAGCAATTAAATAATCACCCTCTCATAATCACATGGCTTCTACGTCATCCAGGCGAGTTAATTGAAAAATGTGGAAGTGTTCATAATGTTATGGTTGGACGATATATATGTGTTTATATAAACGCAGGGAGGGGGGGGGATAAACGCGTCACTTTGGGGTGAACTCTGTTTAATAAAAATATCGTCTGTTGCTTCTTTTCAGTTTTGCATGTGGCGACATAAGAAAATTTGTTTGCTTACATCTTTGTTTGTTTTCTTGAAAATATTCTATTGTTTTATATTATTGTATTATCTAAAAATGGCTTGTAATCCTACAGAGGCAGCAGAAAGCGTTCGAAAAATTTATTATTTTCACTTCAATCAAGTTAAAAGAATTCGAGGCATTGTAAAATTAGTAAATATTTCTTATACGACGCTGAATAACGTGATGAAGTATTTTAAAGAAAATATAATCGAACACGTGTCAAGAAAAGGACGCACCGAGAAAATAATTCAATGTAATCAGCGATTAATTATTAGAATATTTATCAAAAATCCACGTTTGAGTACAACAAAAGTTTCTACAGAATTACCTTAAATATTTTTTTTTATCTCAATTTCATCTGAAATTGTTCAAAGAGTACTCGGATTAGTTGGATTATACGGGCGTTGTGCACTAAAAATGTTTTTTGTTAGTACAAAAAAAAAAGAAAAAAAAAAAAACTTACACTTTCCTTTGCTAAATCCAAAATAAACACGTCTGAAAGGTTTGTATTAATGTGTTATTTGCAGTTGAGAGCAAGTTAAACATTTTTGGCTCTATTGGACGTATAACAGCACACAGAAGAAAAAACACGAACTTAAATCCCCAGAATTTAGTTGGAACAGGGAAGCATGGAGGTGGAGGTGTTCTTGTGTGGGGTGTATGTCAGCTTCAGGATTAGGTAATTTTGTATTTATTGATGATATTGTGAATCATGAGCTTTATTTCAATATTTTAAAGACAGTTTGAAATTAAAAACTCAGAATTTGGGTGTTGGAGACGACTTTATTTTTTTTTATCACGATTATGAACCCCAAGCCACTGCTATCAACGAGCGCCTTTAGTGTTTCTATAACTGTCCCTAAATTCTGAAAACACCACTTTAAGGTATCTGACTATATTCGGAAGCTTTATTTAAAAAAAGCGTATAAATGGATAATTTCTATGATATTTAGTGTCATTTGGATTAGAATGCATGTATAAAATTTGTGGTAGCGTTCGGTTACCTCTTACATCCGAACTCTCTTGTCTACCTGTAAACCCGGCTAGATGTGTAGGAGGAACTGAATAATCCACAGAATTATTTCCAATCTAATTTGATTTATTAATTCTTATTGTCAATTATTAAACAGACACAATACAATTCAAATTAAGGCTTAAAATTTATCGTCGAGTGTGGAGGTGAGATTCTATAACACCGGATACTACTATACAACCTCAACTGAATCTAAGATAGCTTCAATGCGCTCAATTATAACTACGTCGCACACGAATAACTAGCTTCTACTTAATCAAATGTACAGTATATGAACCTTTAATGCATCTGATCCTACACTGGAAACTTTCAGGCACTCTTTTCGGCTGATCAAATGAAGATGGCTCCACGCACTGTAATCTTTAACTAATTCTCAAACTTAGGATACTCCTATTTGCACACCTTCAACCTATCAACTTCAGCGTGTCAACAACAACGTGTCAACAATCACTTTCTTTCTTACTTTCTTACCTTCTTACTGTCTTACTGCCAACTCGCGAAAACCGAATTTATATAATATACCTCATTTACATAAATCACGTTTGCTTTCTCGATGAAAGTTGATCGCATTAAATATTTTGTTTAAAGAGATGAGGAGATATTAGTGGAACCGCGTATAGATCCGTCACAAACTGTTTTGAGAATATTATAAAAATAAAAAAATAATTAAATGCAATATTTTGGCAAAAAATGAACTTTAAATTACTTTTTTCAAAACATTCTAGTTTTATGATACATGCTTCTATAACAATAATAGTTTGCTTATATAAAGCTAAGATTTTTCCAGAGGGCGTAAACTTGAATTTTTGAAAAATTCGCATTATTTTTAGAATTAATATTAATTAAAATAATTGTTGGTGTTTTTTTCTTAAAATTTGTATACTCTGTTGTATTAATATATGAATAAATCCATTTCTAAGCTATATAATTCAAAAATCTTAGTTCAGGTTCTTTACAGAGGTCTGAGCTATATATAGGCAAAATATTATTGTTATAGAATTATTTTTCATAAAAAGTCAATGTTTTAAAACTAGGTAGTTCTATGTTCATTTTTTGCCAAAATACTGTATTTAAATAATTTTTTACTGTAGCAATATTCTTAAAACAATTTATACATGTATTCTAATCTAAGTGACACTAGATATGTTAAAAATTATCCCGTTATACGTTTTTGCAAAATAACAGTTTCGAACGTAGTAGGATACCTTAATCACGTGATTTTAAACCCAATGGAGTATATTTGGAGAGAACTTGAAACACAGAGAGAGAGTAAGAAGACATGATACAATAACAAAATATGAACTAAAAACAGTAATCACAGAAGAATAGAGGACATCGATGCTGAAATAAAAGAAATTGGTGAAATCTATATTGAGACGTTTAAAAGCTGTTGTGGACGCTAAAGGATATCCCCTGAATACTAAATTTAAAAAAAGTAGATAGTAAACATTATATGTTGAGTTTTTTTAAGTGTAGAAAGATTTTTGCGACGTAATTTTTTAGTAGTGTTTTTTTTTTTTTTTTGATAATTAATTTTCCAAATAAAATGTTGTGCTGTGTTTTTATATTTTAAAAATTTATTGTGTTTATTAAGAGCAAGTTGCAGATACAATAAAAAAAATTACAATTCTGATGCAATAATTTTTATTAATTAATTACAATAATTTTTTTAAAAAAAGTGTAAGTGTGCGAACATTTTCGTGAGAGCCAATTAACGTTGATAGTTTTATTATCAATGCAATTTTAGTACGCAACGTTCAACTATCAACGCAATTTTAGTACCTGGAGATCTTCGTTAACATTTGAAAATTCCATAATTCAAGGCATAATATAGATAGAGTGGTAAAATTGATATACATGCTGACATGGGGTTAATCGACGCTGTCTCTATATGAAGTGGTCATGATCGTGATTGGGGACCAGCGTTATTTCTGCCGAATCATGTGTCCAATATTAAATGCAATAAAAATCAGCCGTACAGAGGGGTTAATGCACGTTCAATCTGTCAAAGTTCTAACTTTGGAATAGTGCATAGTGTGGAAGCTTTGATACTGGTGAACAAGCTTAACCCATTCACTGACAACACAAGATATCTCGTAGTAAGCGCGTGTACCAAAACTGCCGGCTACGTGATATTTCGAGAGCTGAAATTTAAATCGATTACACATCTCCATTTGTTAAGAATTATTAAAAAGGACGAACAAAAATTTTTTATATCGTGCAAAAAACTTATTTATTATCAATTTTTGTTATTAAAATCATAACTTAGACTATTAATAATAACATAATAATTATATATATAAGAATATATTCCAAAAATTAAAAATATGTTTTTATTGTTGTTGCTATGCATGACGTTTTTTTTTTATCCAATGGGCTGCGGATAGGTATTTTTACCATTGCAGACCTAGCACATCCCCAAGAGCTGGTATCTCCGCGCCGTATAGGCGGATACAAATCGCCGCAGGTAATTTTGAAGCTCAGTTTTCCAGAGAGAGGCACCTGAGCTCTGACGATGCGAACTTGTGCCAGGTTTAATTTTGCCGAGAGCGCCCAAGCCAAACATACACCCTAGGGTCTTTTGCATGCCGTATAATTATACGACATGGCAGCTGTCGATTTTCTGCATCACGAAAATCCACCGACTTGGGCCGGGGTCGAACCCGAACCTTGTGCAGAAGGCAAGCGACAAACCAACCACGCCACCCAGTCGACGTATGATGAACTTTAACACAAGGATCAACGCAAAGTGCTGGGTTCTAGGGACACAATGGAAAAAAATACCTAGTCTCCTTGCGGTTTTGTTTTATCATTTTGCTTTGTACACATTTGACATGACTTTGTATGTATCCTTTTTTTTCTGTGGAAAAAAGAAGTTCTAAGTAATGAAAATCAGTTGTATTTGTATTATAGTTGCTGCTTTCTCCTGCACTGCTGCATCGCCAACAGATAAATCCATAATAATTATTGATTCCTAAATTGGCGCAGAATCCTCATCTTTTTATACCCTCAATTTCTTTGGATATAGAACATGTATGCATTCTGCAGGGAGATTTCGAAGTAGGACAGAGCGATTTTCTTGTATCAATAGTCGGTTTCACTGTGGTTTGCTAATTATTACTCACCAGTTCATTTTTTTTTACAACTCTGTGACGGAGCTATACGCGTTGTTCCATTAACCTCTGGGGAATTGTTTTGGGTCAGCATTTTTCAACCAACCTTCTCCGAAGGGCAGAAAGTGTGATATTCATATTAAGTTTAATATATATATTCTTTATTCACGAGTTTGGGAGTTAGTGAATTGGGAATAGATTGGAAGTGAAGTAAATTGGCAGTTAAACGTATACGTAAACAGTGTAAGAAGCCAGAAGTTGGAATATTAAGAAAGTGATTAGTTTAACTATTGGAGAGGTGTTAAAGTCAACGTGTAAGAAATAGAAGACTGCAAGAGTTCAGGTACTGTGATCTTAAATCAAGTCGATGTTTAGTAAGTTAAACTAATAGTGCGGTCATTAAATACGTAAGCTCTGTATAAAGTTATCTTAGAGGTGTAGAGCTGCATGGTTGAATATATTCTCCCGAACGTAATCTCGACTAACTTCCATTCTATTATTGATTAAATTTATCTTATTTAAGTGTTGTTTGTGTCTGAGTTGAGTAGAGTGATAAATAAAATAATTGAAGTTCATCATGTCGTCTGATCATTTAGTTCCTCCCACACCTCTAGCCGGGTCACAGGGAAGAAGGGACGTAAATTCTTTATAACTCTTTGCAACTACCATAGCCTTATACACTCAAGAGCCAAAACATTATGACCACCTGTCAATAACGAGTTGGCCCACTTTTGGCGCGCAACACATCTTCAACCCGCCTTGGCATGGATGCCACAAGTTCTTGGTAGAGGGCCGGAGACAGATTGTACCAGATGTTTAAGCAATGGTCACGCAAATCTGAGATATTCCGAATTGGTGGTCTTTGAACTCTGAGCTGTCGTCCCATGACATCTCAAATGTGTTCTATCGGATTGAGATCCGGTGAGTTAGGCAGCCAGGACATTAACTGGAATTTAGCATCATGTTTC
This sequence comes from Trichonephila clavata, assembly GCA_019973975.1. Classification (NCBI taxonomy): domain Eukaryota; kingdom Metazoa; phylum Arthropoda; class Arachnida; order Araneae; family Nephilidae; genus Trichonephila; species Trichonephila clavata. Next base: position 12,634 of record BMAO01037351.1, read on the forward strand.
TGGAACCACTCCAACACAATTTTAGCCTTGTGACACGGGGCGTTGTCCTGTTGGAACATTCCATTTTCAGCTGGAAAAACAGAGGCCCTGTAAGGGTGCAACTGGTCTGCAATGATGTTCAGATACCCTGTAGCATTCATGGTATGCTCTACCACGACCACGGGTTCCAGAGACGCCCAAGAGAACGTCCCTCAAAGCATAATACCGCCACCACCGGCCCGTGTATTATCTACTCTACATTGAGGGAGCAACTGTTCGCCAGGAAGAGGGCGTATTCGGACACGGCCATCGGGGTGATGAATAACAAACCATGATTCATCTGACCAGGCAACTCTCTCCCACTGATCCATGGACCAGTCGCGATGTTCCCGGGCCCAGCGCAGGCGCAGTTGGCGATGACGCTTGGTTAGCAAAGGCACACGAGTGGGACGTTTGCTGCGTAGCCCCATATCCAACAGTGTCCGCTGAACAGTGTGCTCCGATACTATTCTACTTGGCCCTGCATTGTATTGGGCTGTCAGCTGAGCCACTGTCTGGCTCCGGTTTTGCTTCACCATGCGAGACAGTCTCCGACGAACTTTTTCTTTGAAAGCGTGTGGACGTCTAATACCATGTCGTATACCATCGTTTTACCATCATTCATCCACTTTGCATAAGTACTAACAACTGTAGATCGCGAACAACCCACGAGTCGTGCAGTTTCGGAAATACTTGTTTCGAGCCTTCGAGATATTACAATCTGCCCTCTATCAAAGTCGCTTAGATCCTCAGCCTTTCCCATCACACACAGAAGTAAGTGAAAAAGAATGATTCTTCAGACTCTCCAGCAGCAGTTAAATACCACTTCCACCTGATCACATGCCTTCCACGTCATCCAGGCGAGTTCATTGCAAAATGTAGGGGTGGTCATATTGTTTTGGCTTTTGAGTGTAGGTTTTTCCTGGCGAGGATCATGACACGTCTGTATGAAAATCTGACAAAACATTACACATTTGACTGTAGCCAGAAGAAATCGGGTGACGAGCTTGTAAAATCAATCAAAACCAAAGATATGAAGTATGAAGATTTTTATGAAGATTATTATCCAAAAAAAAGATTGAAAATTTTTATTGAAAAAAAAAACCACTACAAGATATTTCGTAAGTGGCACTCAGCACAGAAATCTTATTCAGTGACGTTAGCTACGAGTTCTCTCGGAGTGTTTTTAAAAATAAAAATTGTCGTAAATGCTATTACAATAGTATATTTTGTAGAATGTCATGTTTTCCTTAAAATAAAACCTTGGAATCCAGGGCAATCCGCTCTAAATGTACCTGACAGTCAATGGGTTAAGGGCCAGGTCAATGGGTATGCCCCTTTATAGGAATCCTTTTTAAGTTTAAATGCATCTAAATTTGGATTCGGAATATATTAATCAAACGATGTATTTTTATGTTGAAAGTTTTTTTTTAATAAATAACTTGATTATCTGTATTTATTTCACTTCAGAATTGCTTTCAAATTTAATATCTCATGTTTTATAATTCTTCAGGTGTATAATGTACTTCAAAATTGCAGAAAAAATTATTGTTTGTACTTTAGAATAGCATTTAGTAATAATATGTTAAAATATGAAAGGGATAATTAATTTCTGCAAATTATATAAAATAAATAGTCAAGATTGGTATACTCAATCAAAATTAATAAATAATTTTTATTTTTCGAAAGGAATTTTTTTATCATAGTCGTTAATCAATTTATTTTAATTATCTCAAGGTAATTTAAATATGTAATAATATTTTCCGAGCAAAATTATTTACGAGATTGAAAGTAATATATAATAATCTTTTTTTTCTCAAGGAATAATTAATTTCAAGAACTTCATAAAACTACATCCGTTTTTTTACTATGCTAAAAATAAATTATCTTTTACATTTCGGAGATTGAAGAGGGGGGGGGGGGAATGTCATCTAAAAACATTAAATTTCGTCCCCCCCCCTCATTCTTACGAATAAAGTAGAAATACATCAATAATACATGTTATATGAAAAGATTTTTAAAGAACTGACTTTTTGATACCGAACGAAGTTTCCAATAATGAGCACATTTCCATGTGAAGAGTTTACTCGTTCATAAAAAGAAATCTCTTAATAACTTCATTTTCATGCACTTCAAATCGATTTTCGCCTTTAACTGAAGTCAAGTGAAATGAAAAAAATATATTCGAAAGCAAAATAATTAAGATTCGAGGCGCGCTGAGTAATCAGTTTATGGAAAATTATTCGAAAAATTTATTCTTCATTTCGTATTATAAATGGAAAAAAAATCGCCTGGAAATATTTCTAGCATGATTTTGCTATCGCTTCATTTTTGTGAAGTATTTATTTAAAATGCTGCGTGGTTTCTCATCAGGTAGCTGTTGTGATATGATTTATGAATTTGTTGAGAATATAGAATTTGCTTGGATTTTTAAAAGATATTTAGTTCCATTTAAGTTTATTTTGTTTTGAACTTATTTTTAATAGATTATTTAAATTATCAGTAGTTGTAAATATTGTTTCAGTTAAAAATTCTCTTCACATTATTATCGTCTGCTTTAATTCAATAAACAATTCATGTTACTTTTATTTATCTAAATTTTAAATTTATTTGCTGATAAGTAATCGTTTATTGTTAAAGTTATGTTGCTTGAGTTGGCATCTTTTTCAATTATTCTAAATATGTTATTTTAGTTGGAGAAACTAATTGTTATGAATAATCAAAGCTGATCGTAAACTTAGTACGCAGTTAAATTTTGTATATTTTCGAGATATTATGATTCCTCTAGAGATCTTTTTTTTGATCATTTGAATGATTATAAGAATAAAAAGTGTACATCGAATAAATTTTGATGACATTTTATCACCGAACTATTATCTTTCCTGCTTTTCAGATTGAAAATGCTAGAGTAAAAGTTAATCTAATTTAATGAAAAAATATATAAAAATCAAGGAAAAGCCAAGGAACAAATAACACGAAATAAATATAACAGTTTTTTAAAAAATAATCTTTGCAAACGATTAAATTCTGGGATTTATTTACATTTATATATTGAAAGTATAATTTATTACTTCAATTAAGAATATAACTTCGTTAAATTGAGTAGCATTCATATCTGTCAAGATTTCAATTCAAACAATGTGTGTGTGAAGATTATTATTACTTTACTTTTCTTCGGTGTAACTTATTTTCAATCGTAAATATTGTCTTAAATATATCACTAACATATTTTAATTTTATAGCAAAAATAGGGGTATTTTTTAAAATCTTCAAAGTACGGTTCTTTAAAATATTTAAGCAAACAATACCGAGCAAATAATTTTTAAAGCATTTCTTTCAAGGTATGGTAAAATGAGTTTATTGCATCAATACAAATAACTAAAAATTGTTGATAATATTTGTTTCGTTTTTTTGCAAAACGTTTAGTCAGTTATAAAATTATTTTTCTCCACGTTATGTATTCAACTGAAAATGCATAATGCCTTTATTTCTTATTCATTTTCAATGTATATCAAAATCATAATTATTAATAGCTTTAATTACATTGGTTTTTTGAAAACCGATTCAATTCACAAAACAAAACAGGATAATACTTTATTTTCTTTTTTTTTTAAAATCAAAAGTTAGTTTTTGATTTCGACTTCCTCGATTTTTTGTCTCACGTTTATCATTAGCTTCAATTTTTCTAATTAATAAAGATATTCGAAAAAAGAAGCAATCCTAATGCTAATAGGGAAAAATCTTATATATTTTAGATTAAACATTAATGAAGCCATGGAATTTATATATATATATATATATATATATATATAATATATATATATATATATACATATATATTACCTTTTCATTTTTGTTATGTATAGTTAATTATTTCATTTTGAGACTAATATAATTGTTTGAATAAAAAAAATGGCCTTTTAAAAATGTTATTTACCAGAGGAAGTAGAAAAAAGGACTCATATATATACATTTTTACAATTCCCTACGGAGACCCACACCAAATAAATTTATATAAAAATATCAAAGATCTATTTAGAAAAATATGCCTGTTTATATATTTAAATTTAAATATTACTTGCCTTTATCTAAAGAAAATTTTAGTATAAAATTAATCGAAATAAAAGTGCAAAATTCAAAATTTTATTTAAGGATCACGAAATATTTTCCATTCACTATTAAAACACATTTATAAGCAATTTATACATTTATCATCAGTTACATGAGTTTTGTGTATCTGTCCTGAGGTTAAATATTTATCATCGTTAATAATGTTCTTTTGGTGAGATAAAAAAGTAGAGTTAAAAATTTTAATTAAATATAAGAAAAAGCCATTTAAGGTATCCAACTACCCTAAAATTGTGAATTTTGCCAAAAATTGACAAATTGTTTTATGATTTTATTTTATATGCCATCTTAGTAGAGCTTTATAAAAATGCAAAGTTTATTATTTTCCGTCCACTAGAACAAAAACTACAAGTGTTTTAGTAAAAGCAGATGCCATTACTTTAAGCAAGATATATGTCATATTTTAAAACACGTTTAACTGGAATTGTTTTTTTTTTTAAAATGCTCAAACGGAGACAGCCGATTGCTCAAAAAAATTTGAAAATAATTAACTGAAATTTTTTCTGTAAGTTCTGTATAATAGTAGAATTGTTTTAACCTTCTGATTTATCAATCAGTGTTTTATTACAAAATCTACTGTCCCTATGTTAATATAATCACTGTTTTTAAAGCAATTTCATATAATAACTAAGATAAAGTGATCTAGTTTTTGTAAACATTAAAATATCTCTTATTCTACAGGTCATTTCAAAAATGAATAACGTAGCAACGCATCAGAATTGAAAAATGGAAAATTTGTTCATAAACTTTTGGTACAAAATGGGTCGCGTTTAATAATTTTTTGTAAATTTTTACCAATTTTTTCATATTTTAATAATAATAATTTCTTCTTAATTTTAGCATATTTTTCTTAAAATGTACTAAACAATTCGGAAAACAACAACAACAAAAATTTCCCCGTATATCCATTTTTTAAAAAAAAAGTTGTCGCATGTATTCGGATACCTTAAAATGGGCAGTAAATGGAAAGTAATATAAGAAAACTTCATAAAGTATTAAGATAAATGCCACAAAATGTTTCGAAAGTTTGTAACGGGTTCTCTTTTCGGGCCTTCTACTAATCCTCAAGGGAAAATACTTCTCAGACATTGATTGGAGAACCTCTTTCTACAAAAAAACCCCCTGAGATTTATATAAAACAAGTCAAGAGAGAAGAGAGAAAGTAAAGTTAGTTATTAAACATGTTGTAGTTAGAATAAAGAAGACTTTTTATATTTGAATCATCGGTGTTCCTAAAGAAAGGAGTAAACTACTCGTGTGGATGTTACTGAATACAGCCAAATATCTGCAGTTACTGGTTAGTACAATGTCAGTCATAAAGCATTGAAATTAATTTAACCCTTTGCTTACCAGACTACATTTTCTAGTTTCCCCAGAAATCCCAGATTTCTTGGGATACTGACGTTGATGTTACGACGCGCATTTCATTTTTCCTTTTGAATCTGACAAAGGCGTTCGTTCGTCGTGTTTCGTTTTACTTTCTAATGTTTTTATAGCTATTTTTGCAGTTTGTTTTTACTTTTTCTTGCCAATATGGCATCGTCGTTGGATTTCAACGAAAGTGATACTGAATGAGAATATTTGTTGGAAACCGAGGAATATGTGTGTGACAGTGATTCCGATCTGATTTATCTATTTGTGATGAAGAAGATGAAAAAATGGAACAAAAATGACATTACACTTATGCAGAAAAGTTTTTGGTTCCAAGGAGTACTTCGACCAATTTCACACAGATTTATAATTTTAATTCTAGTTTTCCTATTTTTTCAAATTTTTGTAGCCCCAAAATTTTGTAACTGAACTTTTGAAATTTCATACAATCCAATACAAGAAAATATACCTTATAATGTTTTATATGCTGGTTACATTGGCTGTACATCTAAATAAGCCATATAACCACATTTTACAATGGGAGTTTGCACTATACATAGCATGTACCAACAAGTGGTTACATGATGCTCAAGGAGTTAAAACTGACTTGCTCCACGTAATCTTATACTAGAAGTTGTTGAGAATTATTTGAAATGATAACTAAATATTGCTTGTTTTTAAAATGGCTCTTCTTCTGTGAACCCTCACACAAACGCTAGCGGAATTTCTATACTGGCTTTTAAATTATTCCATCACACATCAAAAAGGAAATAATGAATTGTGCCTATCGCCAGCATTTTGACACTAAAGATAAGCGATTTATTTTTTTCCTTCGCAGACAAATGTTCTCTTCCAATCCATTATATTTCACTTTTTTTTTAAAAAAAAATTATATTTAAGTAGAAGGAACACGAATTTTTTTTTATTGCAGACAGAAATGGAAAACTCTTAATAATTTAGCAAAATAATCATGTTTGTAATGTTTCCAAACACACACATATCGACCCTTTGAGAAATTAATAGCCTGTAGAGAAAGGATCAAAGGTTAAGTTATTCATATAGCGAGCTTCTGTTAAACAAGGTGAATGCATTCTTTTCTTTGATTAATGGAAAAACTTAAATTAGTCGGTGGGCCCCTAATGATAATGATCGAAGAAATTGCCTGTAATAAATCCAAAGGAACTATTAATTAATAGAAACAGCTTATCATTGAGTTACAGTTTGGGGTAATGAGCTCGTGGTTTTGAATAATTATTCTTTCAAATAAATATGGGTATGACAATGGTTATTTTTCTCAAAAATTATTTTGAAAATTAAATTGTATTGTTTTATAGATGCATTTTACCTAAGGTGAGCCATGAATGGAAAAGAAAATATTTAGTAATTCTCTTAACTGTAAAATATGTTACTGTAGACTAGTGATCAAGGTAACGGACTCGTGGTCAACTTGTCATGAGTTCGAGCCTTGTACCACTGAAGACCCACCGTGCAGAGGGTGCCAATGCACGTTAAATATGTTGAGGTTCAAACATCCTCCCGTTGATGTGGAAGTTAGGAGAATGGGGTGCTAGTTCAGGTGTCGTCCTCGTCACGTGACCATGGCTCAAAATTGAGAGGTTCGTAGTAAAAGCCCTTGTGTTTCTGAACAGTACACACACATAACGTTAATATTCACTTACTCACTTAACTGTAAAATGGTATATAAATATTGATAAAATACAGTAGTACATAATCATATACAGATTATTGGGCAAACATTGATAAAGACTTAATGAACATAAAAAATTAATTCAAATTTAGAAAGGATATTTTTGTTCCATGTTTAAAAAAGTTATACATATTTTTTCCATTTCCTTTATATTTTCAAAAAATAACGGATATTTTCTGAAAAATTTTGGAGATTTTTTTGAAAATATTATATTTAAAGGGGCTAATTATAACCGTATTAATTGCGAAATATTGGTAGATATCACATTACAACGCACGGACACACGTACAGCAAGTAAAAATGTAAAAAAAATTAATACATTACTTTTATGTAAAATAGAGAATTTCCCATATTTTCAATTAAAAAATATTTTGGCTGTTGGTCTTTATTAAATAACCTATTTGATAGTATGTTTTTCGTTTCGGGATTAATAGAACTTATATCTTAAATAATTTATCAGATTTATAAGTACTTTTAGGCATTATAAGTACTTTTAGGCGAGTTTTGTATGGTTTTATAATTTTGAATTATTTACTGGCTTCTTTTAAACTTCATGGCTATTATTAATTTTGGTTATTTTTTCCTGAAGATTATCGTTTGATATATTTTACTAGTTTTTGTACCTAGTTTTACTAGTTTTGCTGTGTGATAAATATCTTACTTTTATTATTTTTATTTTTTTCCTTTTAACCCGATAATGTGTTCTAAATTCAAAGTTGTAATGGAGGACTATTCCTACTTCCCTCTAATCCCTCTTGTCTACTCTCGGACCCGGCTAGGAGTGTGGGAGCAACTAATTGATCAGACGACATGATTCACTAAAATCGTTCATTTGTCACAATAATAATTCAATTAAGATAGTTTTGATCAATATTTATAGCGCGAAGGTGAGACCAGTTAGCATGGGGATACTATTTACAGACAATCAACTAATTTCTACAATAACTTATACTAGCTCGTTTCTAATTCGGACGCGCTCTAACAATTTAATTTATAACTTCTATTTAAATAAAAAGCACCGTACAAGAACTCTTGTACTTCCAAAATCCTATAGCTTAGGCCTTTGAACACTAACGATCTACTTGATCACCACGCATCCGAGTAATCCTCACTTTGGATTCTCAATTTAACAATCTTAGATTTTCACTTCATGAACTTTCAACTCACTTACTCTCAAAACTCACGAATACAGAATTTATGTAATAAATTTAATTTGCATAACCACGTTTTCTTACCTTCGGTGAAAGTTGGTTGAAATAATTATTTTCCTTAAAGAATCCCCAAGGTGTTAGTAGAGTCGCGTATAGATCCGTCACAAAGTTTGTTATGATTTATTAATTTTTTTTCATTTTTCCTTATGGTCATGAGATTTTGCACAAAACTATGAATTACTAAGTATAAGTAAAATGTAGTACGTATAAATATATGGTAATTACGTATTATATAAGTAAAAAGTACGTATTATATAAGTAAATATGTATAGTAATTCGTATAATAGAGGTAAATATGTATAGTAATTACGTATAATAAAAGTAAAATGTACATATAAGTAAATATGTTTGTGTAGCAATTACGTGTAGTAGAAGTAAAAGGTAAAGTATTATGCATAATATACGAGTAAAATGAAGTAAATTTGAATGGTATTTTTACAGTACTGCTCAGATATATACATACACATTTGGGTGTATGGCAGTTATATGGAAAAAAAAATATTATCTATCCCGAAACCTACGTATGCTAAAAAGATGTTTATAATATGAAGATTCAGAGAAAAAAAACTTTTTTTTTTCAAAATTTAATACTGCCACAAAGAGGCTGGGTTTTTGAAAAAAAAAAAACGGAAAAAGACTTAAATTTGATTAAGTTATTTTAGAATCAAGAGCACTGAAGGCAACACATGCCGACGTAGTAGATCCGTTAGCCGTAATAATTTACGTTTACGGGGTGCGCCAATGAGGAGAGGGATCTACATTGCTCTCCCCAGTATCAGTAGATATTCTCAAATGTCAACTGTTAATTGGCGGTTTACTTCAAGGCCATATAGACATTGCCATGTAATGGATTCAATTGCACTGTGGCATTGATGGAAATGAAAATGCTGATTGCTTGGCAAAAAAGGTGACAAAAAATCATTCAAACCTCTAACAATAAAGTTCTTTTTTATAGTACATAAAGAATAATAAAAGAGTACTACAGAGAACGCTGTTTTGGTCGAAATTCAACCAAAAGAATAATCAAAAAGTGTGGTTTAGTACGCTTCTTGATATTCCAAAATGGCCACGAGATAGAGTCGATTTTCGAATCACCACTGACCCCATGACTGCCTATGCAAGCATTTAAACATGATAGGCATTGCCCAAAGTCCCTGTGTAAACTGTGCGATCCAATACAGAAATGGACGCCATTCATTTGGCACGCTTCCGTGCACTCAGTTGTGGATCCATGTGGAGTTTTAGTTAGTTTTAATTACTTTTTAACTAAAAATGGGCAAACTATTAAACGAATGCTAACCCCACAAATGATAAGAAAGGAGATTAAGATCTCGACAGAGATCAGATACTCTGTTAAATGTCAACACCTCCATGTGGAGCAAATATTAGGCGGCTAGACACAAAATGTGTGGCTTACAGACCAAACTGTGGGCTTGTATTTCTTTTGTTTCTTGTATTTGTCAATCTTCTCTGTTTCTTATTTTGTTTACAGTTGTCTTAAAATCCGCCATTGGAAATAAAAAAAATTAGAATCAAATCAAATTATTATTTTTCAATATAAATAACCAAAAGCGATGATAATAAGGGAGTACTGAGTAGTGAAACATTTTAAAAATCTAGCTCTCTTTCCCCACTCCATGGAATCAGTTCGATTCACAAGATTTTCTCCGTCTTCCGCGTGCACCGTAATTTTGACCAGTGGCGTAATGTACAACCCCCGCAATCTTTGCATCACGGGGCTGCCCAGGATCTAGTGGGCCCGAATCCTATTTTATGTTTTGCAATACTTTGCTTAATCCAACTTGGGGCCCCAAACCTGACTTTGCAAGGGGTCTTGATTTCTTCGTTACTCCCCTGATTTCGACACACAGGTAGGTATTTTTAAAAAAAATTAATACTAAAGAAGATTTTAAATGTATCTAATGTATGTGTTTTTTTTTCTTCTTGTGACTATTTAGTAAGTATCCTCTCATTGCAGTAAATTTTAAAAAGTGCTAAAATGCCTGTTTTTTAACACGCTTTTATAAGTTTAATTGTATGTAATGGAATCTTGGAACTCGATTTTCGCCCGCTTTAAAAGGTCATAATAATTCGAAATTTTGTACACTTGTCAAGGACCGATGACAATACAATAATTTCATAATTTTGTTCCATTGTCCTGATCAGGACAACAAGAATAACGATTTTTAGATTTGGCGACTAATTCATTATACCGTTTCCAGATTTGGCGACTAATTTCATATACTTTTTTAAGATTAGGCGACTAATTGCATATATTATTTCCAGATTTGGCGATAAATTCCAGATTCCATTTCCAGATTTGGCGACTAAAAGATTAAGTTACAAACTTATAAAAGCAAAACTGTTTGCGCCGGCAATTAACATAATTATCCAGTTTTTCTAAAAATGTAAATAAAAATAAATAATAGTTTAAAAAAACTAAAGACCACGCTTTTATATAGATTCGAACTAAAAAGTAAAAAAATAATTCTTAATATAAGAATAAAGTGATGATCGAGAAAATCATTGGGGGTAAAAACGTGGGGTGTTTTATAAATATATCAATCGTTATAGTTTCTAACTTCTATTCCGAAATGCTGAGTTAGTGTAAAAATGCAGTACAAAGCACCCCACACGCTTTTACTCCAATGACATTAATTTCTTGTTTATCATTTTATTCTTATATTAAGAATGATTTTTTTACTTTTTAGTTCGAATCAGTATAAAAGCGTGTTCTTTAGTTTTTTTAAACTATAATTTATTTTTAAACTGATTTTTCACCTTAAAAAGCTCAGATACCTAAATATAATTCCCTAAGTGGCAGTACTTAACGTAAAAATTATTTAATTTTATTTTTCCCTTCATCTATATACCGCAGAACATCTTTGTTGCATAGGTAGGTTTTGAAATTCTGAAATTTTTTTTTTTATCCTTCCTAATACTACAGAGAAAGAGATTGTGTATGTGTTAATTTTAGCCTAATTTATAAGCCCGATTGTGGATTGTGAAATTAATCCTAAAAAATAATTTTTCTCTTCATTGTCTTGAATGTAAAAGAGGAAAAAAGAATTGGGAATTAATCAAGGACTTCTTTATTTTTGAAATGAGTTCCCTTTAATGAAAGCTAAAAACCGCATGAGCTCAAATAAATATATTCCGAGCAATTAGCAAGCTTAAAAAAGAGATTTACTCGTAATTATCGAGATAATTTGGCATATACTTTCTCTCTCATTAGTACCCAGTATTTCTTCTCATCAATATCAATAACTCCTTTGGAAAAATAATAAAACCGTAGGATTCCCTTTTTTAAGCCTTTTTTAATGAGCAATCAATTCGAACGGTGCGGGAACTTATTCCTGATAAATATTCTATCAGTTCGTCTTCGGAGGGATTCTTAAACGTGTTTATTTTGAGGGAAAAAATGCTTGGACAAACTGGCTGATTAAATACTTTTACACACACATATTGTTCATTCCTTTGTCTTTCATTGGGCGTATATACGTAAAGCTAAACAAGATGATTAATTCAATTAATTAATGGTTTTTTTTACTTTTGAAAACTGATATAATTACGCATCGAATTTTCGAATTCGTAAGGATAAATTTAAATATTTTGAAGAACGCCGTGGGAGGAACGTTTGCGAAAGTGAAGTTGCGTAATGCAATTAAATCAGAAAAGGAATAAAGTATTTAATTGTTTAATTGAGTTATATTTGATTTAAAAAGATTTTTAGAGGGAAATAAGGATCATTACCGTGCAATTGAATAAAATCTCGAAATATAGCTTTTTTGTTTTAAAATTAGCAAATTGTGCAAAGGGCAGCAGATGATAGAAGGAGTATATTGATTTGTAAATACCGCTGGAAATCGTCTGAAAATTGTGACAAAAATAACGCATATAAATCTTTGCAAAATTATTAAATATAAATATTTATTGAAAAAGAGGAAATTTTTTAAAAAAAGGATAAAATAACACATTATGAAAATAAATGTTTTGAATTGTAACACGGATGCTTTTACATCAGCCAAATAATTTCGTTCTTATTTGACACGTGTGCGAAAGGAAAAAAAATTTGTTTTGGAGAAGAGTACTAAATAAAAATGTTTATATTTCCTACAAAGTTATTAAAACTAAATATTCATGCTTTAATACCGAGAGAGAATTTAAAAAAAATGAATAAAATCAACAAAAGATTTTTAAATGAATGTTTTTGCTGTGGTAAATTAAGCCATTTTTTATCAGTTGGAGGGGAAAAAAATTCTATTTTGAACAATTATTATTAAAATATTTATAAAAAGCAATTCATGTTCTTATATTAAAGTATTTCTTATAAATATAAAAGATAAATTTAATCAAGCACAATAAAATAAAATATGTTTATTTTATTATAAAAATTCCTTTTTTTGGTTCTTTTTTTTACGTAAAATGTTAAATATCTTTGATGCTATAATTTTCTTTATATCTGTGTAATAGAATTTGTACTTAAAGTAAAAATTTAAAGAACGATAAAAAGAATTTATAGGCATATGATAAAAAATAATTTATTTTTATTTAAGTTATTATAAATGAGAGATTGTAGATTTTCTTTTTTGAGATACATCTTAAAAATATGACTAGATATTATTATTAATTGTTTTTTGATAAAGGAAACAAAAAGATATTTCTCAAGGAGAAATTTTAAATAGAATAACGCTTTAAGAATGTATGAATTAAATTTTTGACACTTAATTTTCTCCCCCCCCCTCCTTTTTAAGCATATTGTCATTAATCGTATCAGAATTCAGTCACAAAGTACATTGAAAACTTTTTACTAGCGAACTACCTTCGTTTTATAAAATCAAAAAAGTGTGATTACACCAACACACACACCACACACACACACACACACACACACACACACACACACACACACACACACTCACACACACACACACACGAAGATAAAAATATTTCGTATCTTAATGGGACAAGAATGTGTCTAACCCATACGATCAAGGGAGCTGGATCTTCAGAGGCTATTCGTTTCAGTTTTCAATTATTATTTGAAAAGCGCAATCCTTGAAACAGTAGTTCAAAAATATTTACAATTAAAATTACAATATAAAATTGTGAATATATGTTTAGTTATTCGTTACGGCGTTAAAAAATCGATAGTTTGATGTGTTTTTATACTTTCTGCGTGGATGCCAAATTCATTATCAGTTCCTCTTTGTTAAGGTAGGACAGGAAAGGATTAGCGATATGCGTTATCTTGTTGAAAATGACATCTCCGAAGCTTCAAAGATAGGGCACATTTACCAGTTAAAAGACCTGAGAAATGTAGCGCTAGAGCTGTTCAGGTTACGATGCGAATAAGGAGTGTTAGTGTCAAGTACCCAATGATTGACCATACCATTACAGTAGGAGCAGGGCTCGCGTGACTATATCACATGCAAGTGCGTTTTCCTTGATTCCTCTGGATATGAGCACGTCCATAATGATGCTACACGCAGAACCGAAACTCGTTTCTAAAGATGACGTGGGTCCACTCCTACATTCAGTTTTATCGGTTGGGTTCGCCACTGTCACCGGGCGTCTCTATGCTGTAGGGCAAGGCAGGTCACAATAACCATCCCCGTGCAGATAATTCGTGCTGCTTCAGACATCATCAAACTGTCCACGCGGATCTTCACAATATGTGCGTGGGTAAATGTTTTGCTGCAAACAAACGTGATATGGATGTTCGAGTCAACAAGAACGACCTCACAGTATTCTGTTCTTTTAGGCATTAGTTACTGAAGGCCATTGAGATCTTGTATGGTGTTTAATATATCCCCCTGAATCCATCGATTCTTTTGTTTACATGACAGTCATTTGATTTAAACCAATGAGAGTAGAAATATATCAAATGAAAATCTACCGTAGCGGTGGTATCTATATAAGCTAGTAACAGCCTCTAGACTGAAGTGTCCCTATTGGTCTAGTGGTATGTTACGTGCTTAAGGAACCGAAGGTCGCTGGTTCTGTCCTTCGAATAATCACAACTTCATTGGTGATCCTGGGTTGAACTAAGAAAAGCGTAACTTTCTGGACTGTCGTGGCGCCAACTACCCGTGAAAAGAGCAACCAAAAACTCGTCAGACTCACTTGACGCAGCAAAGTCCTCCGACTCACGTGACGCAACTCCTCCAATTAACAACTCACAAGCTCACCAAAACAACTGTATTGTTCGTTTGCCTATCCTCCGACCTGGTTTGCCTATCTGGCGGGAAAGTGTGTAGCAGTGGTATCTATATGAGCCAGTTACAGCCTCCGGACTGAAGTGATCATTTTGGTCTTGTGGTATGTTACGTGCTTAAGGAACCGAAGGACGCGGGTTCTCTCCTTCGGATAAGCGCAACTTCTCCACATTCTCGATAGGACCCGATCCCCAATATCGAATTCCTACACTTGCTGGTAGCCATTTCTCTTTCTAATTGAAAGCATTACGTGATATTCTTTAATACAACCAACATTCAAATGCTATTTACGAATGAGAAACCTATTGTGGTTATTTATACAGAGTTTGAGATACCCTCCCTGCTACGCTATTCGAATACGCTTAAATGCTGTTTATATATACCAGAATTTTTTGCTTTTAATATGAGTTTGAAATTTGCATCATCCCTCATGGTATTGTAATTTTAATGAGCAGAATTTTAACTGGTATTCGAAATGATCAACTAACGTTTCCATGTCATGTGCTAAAAACCGTTTTACGTAAGAAAATATGTACTGCAATTATCGCTAATTAAATCTTGCCATTATGCTTCACTACAAACTATAACAGGATAATAGTAATTTTTCTTATTTTAATATTACACAATGTGTTTCAGTTATCATTTCATGTAAATGCCTAGCTTTGGATATCAAAACACTTTCTTGAAAGTGTTTTGATTACTATTCATCAAGAATTTAATTGGAGGTAATTTTTACCCTGAAAAATAAAACTTATTTTATGATAAATGCATAGAGGAAAAATCTTTCATTTATCTTCTAAATATAATTTGAGTGTTCGTAAGATACATGTATTACAGATTAAGAAACTTTTCCTTGAATGAATTAAATACCACAAATTGAAAAATATACTTACTGTATTTGCTCGGATCTAAGCCGCACTATTTTTACAGTGTTAATGTTACTGAAGATCGGGGGCGCTTTATAGCCAAAAGCAAAAAAAAGCTCGTTGGATGAGAAAATTGAATTTCTACCCTTTTCAGAAGGAAAAATGTTGCCGTCTATTCTGGTCACTAGTATCGATGATTCATCATATTCAGCCATTTATCTTCAGTAATCAATCTACTTAAATATCACTGTCTGCTGGGTTTTTGAAATATTTTTGTATACGCTTTCTTTTAATCACCTAAACATCACAGATGTCGGCAATGACATAAAGAGAAGTTTACAATGACGCAAGAACAAAAATTAAGGCAATTTTATATGCAGAGGAAAAGGGAAACAGAGCTGCTTCAACAAGATCAGAATTTCTTAAGTATCAGGTATATATGGAACTTTTACACATTTTTTAATTTACTGCAAAATTGTGGAGAACTTGAGGTGCTGTTTAGAGTCGAATAAATACGATAATTGTGAGTTATGTTAAGCATTGGCATCATCCCGTGCCATATGAGAGCAGTGTGGTGAGCAGTTTCTTTCTGGAGGTCATCCAACTAGATATCTTTGTTGCATTTATACAGTCGACTCTCTATAATTCAAACCTTCGATAGTACAAACCTCTCGCTAATTCGAAGTACATGCTCAGCCCCTAGAAAAACTCTTGACATTTCGAACTAAAACAATACGTTTTGTACACTCAATATTTCAAAGTAAAATCTGTGGCTGGCCAGAATTGAAAAACGCGATAATTCGAAGTAATCTTAACTCTCGACAATTCAAACACTCATTGTCATGCTGAGTCCTGTAAAAATAGGTTGGACCTTACATATTTTGTGTTGTGATGTTTCTGCTTATCACCCCTGTAACGTAGTGCCTTTGATGACCATCGGAGTTAACTCCGATAACTCTGACAAAATCTTAAGTGTCACTAACAAACTACGCAACTTTTTCCTTGAAAATCATGTTGATGCGGACATTTTTCAAGCTTTATTTATTCGAGAAAATTCTATTGACAAAATCAGATTGAATGCCATAAAACAAAAACAAAACAAAAAAACAGATTTTTTTTCGTCAAAAAAAATTATTATGCACAGTATATATTCTTTTAATAGCTGTTTTTTATACATAAATGTATTCTTTTAATATACGGCTTTTAACTTCTGTATAATATTTATACTGTATAATATGTACTTTTTAAAAATGCTTTCAAACGATTTTATACACATGTGCAATTGTTGTTTCATTACATAGTTTTAAAATTTAAATCTGTTGGAAAAAATTTAATTTCATGTATTTTCGGAGTTTTTTTTTATCTTCCTGATAGCCCGAACTCTTGATAATTCGGAGTTTTTCATTGGTTTCTCCAATTTCGAATTACCGAGAGTTGACTGTATTACATAAAGATGTAAACACTAATTTACCAAAAAAAGTAAAAGAGCACAAAAAAAAAAAAAAAAAAAAAAAAGACTTGTAATATAGAGCATGAAAAAGTGTCGTGAACTCTCATCCGCTGGGCGAATGTTCACCAAAGGACAAGAAATTTTTCTTAAAATATACAATTTATTTTATTACTTTCTAATCACCATCTAAAAAAAACCTAAGTTTTTGAGCAAATCAGTTTAAACAGTGAGAGAATTATCTAGAATCTAATTACACTTACCAACGAAGATCCTCAACAATACCGGTCGGATGCTGTAAACTTGAACCATGACGATTTCTAGTATAGACCTGTCTAATTTCTTAGTCTCCGTATGACAACAATCAGCATTACATACTTCCCCCTTTACCTGACTTTCATTAGTCTCATTAGTTCATTAACCAGAATCGCGGTTCTTTTGCAGAAAGGGGCTTTACAATCATATAACACAGTGTTTCTCAAACTTTCAATACTTGCCACCCAATATTCAAGCATAATTTTTACCGCGCCCCAATCATACAATAACAATATATTAAATTCGATAATTCTATACTCTGACGCTAAGGCTACAATACGACTTTTACTTCTTAAGTGCCACCGACGTATATAAACGTCTTGCTTAGCCAATGCGTAAATTGCCCCGGACGTATAGATACGTTTTTCCCAAATACGATCTTTTCTGTTCCCTGTAATCCATAAAAATTTTCTGAAGTCTTTAGAATGCAATAAAATGACCTTGACAGTGTTTGAGAAGGATTTTCTCATTTATTCCCTTTCTCTCTTCCTCCCCTAATACACCGCATACGCGCAAAACGGTGGTATTGGGGAGCGAATGTCATAACTTTTAGTCGACAGTTAAAGGATTAATTATGAACCGTACAAATTATCTAGATAAGTGTTAATTTTTCATATAATTTCATTCATATATATATATATAACAAACCCGTGGGGTCACTGGTAATTATTAAACTTGTTCTGAATTTAGTATTTTTAAATTAATTATAAAATACTTGGTAAAGTACTGATACATTTATAAGTGTATTATATTAGCGTACATGTTTTAATTTTTATGTCAGAATGTATTTTGTTTATTTTCAACAAATTTTAGTTTTTTAAAATCTTTTTTTTTCGACATTTCATTATGCTTGCGCCTTCCTCCTAAAACTATTACGCCTCGTTAGGGGGCGTGCCCCACAGTTTGAGAAACACCGATATAACATTATCAAAAGAAAATTCCATAGAAGATTAGTAAGAATCGCGAATGCAACCCTTTACAAGTGATAGTTTTTTACGCGGGATACATTATGACAGGCATTATTGCACTGTTGGCAGGCTACGCTGCATCTCTTACTCTTCAGTCCTTTAAGTTTTTTTTATCCCTACAGCAGTGCTTCTCAAACTTTCAATATTTACGACCCAATTTTCAATCATAATTTCCATCGTCTCCCTCTGTAATAATAATGTATTGAATGCAATAATAATGCACTACAGTGCAACTTTAATTATAAACCGTACAGATTATCAAGCTGTGTATTAAATTTTAGTATATAATTTTGTATATGACAAGCCATGGGAGTCTCTAGTAATTATTGAATTGGTTCTGAATTTAATATTGATAAATTAATTGTCAAACATATTTTGCAGTAGTGATGTATTTGTAAGTGCATTATAAAAAATTATTTTATTTTTTATTACGTCGGAAAGTATTTGAATTTGCTTTCTTTTAATAATTTTCTTAAATAATATATTTTATTTTTGACTTTTCGATATGCTCGCCCCCCTCAAGTAGTGTTATCATGCCTTCCTAGGGGGTGCACCCCACAGTTTGAGAAACGTTGCCCTACAAATCTTTTTTTATGTTTTCCCTTTTTTGGAAATGAAAGAGTTCACGACATTTATTTAAGTACACATTTCAGAATATATATTCATATATGTAATTGAGAAATGATACCACAAAATAAATAATAAATTTAATATTAAATGACAGTGGTGAACACAAGAAGGTGAGTTGGGGGTCAAATCCCTCAAAGACCAACAGGTTTTAATTTTTAACTTAGAGTTTACCCCTGCGTTTTCGCTTACGTGTTTTTTAGAATGCAACCCCTCCATAAGAGTGGTCTATGTACCCCACTGATTCATTCTAATTTGTTTTTCCTAAAAAGAACTCAAAATTATTTACATGTAACAGATTCTGATGAAAATTGAAACTCACATGCTTATTTCGATCTTAAGATTTAAGATCTTACATTTTGAAAATTTCCTTGCGCCATTTCATAAAACTTCTATTCTTTTTCTTAAAAATCGGTACCAGTTTCGCTTTTGGAAATGGCATCACTTCAGAATATCGATTTACAGTAGAAAATAATCGATTTAAAGGAATTTTTTGCTTTTGATGAACCGAAAAAGTTTCCCACTTAATGACTACGGGATTTTGAAACTTTCGGCCAGAAGATTTCGATATATGGAATTTCGATACGAAAAGGTTCGATTAAATTCAGTTTTTAAAATGTGTTTTATGTGATAATTCCATTCCAATGAACTTTTAGATTACACAGAAATAACATTGATACATCAGATTTTTTGTGCACATTTTTTCTTTTGTACGATCTTTTTTTAATCATAAGAAATAAAATTTAAAGGGTTATTTTTAAAAGTGATCACGAAAAATGTTGGCAACTCATTCGTACTCAACAATCATTTTACTAATAATAGAAATTCCGTATATTCCGTCATATAACGCGCCCCTATAATTTCGAATGGCATTTTTTAAATTCTTAAATGTATTCTCAATATAGCGCACACCTTTTTCTAAAAGAAAAAAAATAAAACAAATCCGGGCTTCGAACTGTAATATTTTTTTTCGTTCCTGTTCAACTAAATAAAACATATCGTACAGTTCCGGTTTTCGTTCCACCAAAAATACCGGTTTTTGGTTGAGTTCCGAATGAACAATTTTATTTATGTATATTTTTATTTGTACTAAAACTAATTCTATCATAAAAAAGGAAGTATATGATTGACTATAACCATATAATTATCTGTAAAATGTAGTGATGATAATTATATGGTTGATGTAAAATTAGAAAATACCGATAAGTTTTTGTGACGGATCTATACGCGTCCTTTCACCAACCCTCTTGGGAAATCTTTGCGCTATGGATATCAAAACCCTTTTCTGAAGAAGAAACCGTTATATGTAGATTAAGTCTATTATTTATAGACCGTATTTTACGGTAATTTTTTTATATACTCATCTGCATTTTTGAAGAGATATCATTTTTATACTCGACTTGTAATGCACACCCGTAAATTTGAATCTTATTGCTTTGTGTTGAAATATGCATTATAGGCTAGATTATACGGGTATTCAAGATAAAATAGTTAAAAAAGAAAGAATTAAAAAAAAAAACCGACCAATTTAATTGGATGGGAAGGAGATATGTATTAAAGTGTGTATATATATATATATTCATTGACGGAAAATCTAGATACACACATATTTCCCCCCTCGTATGCCTGATTTTATGATTGAATTTTGTTTTGATAGAAAATTGTGTTGAGGAGAAAGCCCAGAGATTCGTAACT